>JAVHSO010000205.1:0-68457 GCA_031468815.1 Morus bassanus
TCCTTCGCCAGCGGAAAACCCCCCAAAAAGACCCGAAAATTCAAATTTTATTTTTCTTTTTGCGGATGAATCGATTAAAGTTGGGTTTTGTGGTTTTGTTTGTTTGTTTTTTTTTTAATATACAGCAGAGGCGGGGCGGGGGGGGGGGGGGAATCGCGTTTTTTAATTATTTAAACAATAACTTACGGCCTGTTTTAAAAACTACTATTTTCCGATACGACGTTTCGCGAGGTTATCCGAAAAAAAAAAAAAACAAAAAAACAAACCCGGGGGGGGGGGGGGGGTCCAACCTAACGGGAAAAACCTAAATCACAGGGAGGGGGTGTGAAAAAAATAATCCCCAAAATCGGGAGTTCTGTCCCAAAACTGTTGGCGAAGGAGCCGCCGAAGGGGTCGGCGGGAGCGATGCCGGCGCTAACGGTTCTTTCTTTGTATTTTTAGGGCCTAACAAACCTCCCCCCCTGTAGTTTTGGTGATAGACGTTGCCTTTTTCTGCTTCTTTTAAGGACGTTTTTAACAATTTGTGGTATTTTCCAGGGCCGATGCGATTAGTGCATGAAAAAAAAATAATGTTTAACGCTCGGGGGGTCCGGCCGGGCCCTTTTACTGCTGACTTTAAAAAGGAAAAAGGAAAAAAAAAAGAAGGAAGACGAGAAAAAAAAAAATAATAATAATAATTCTGGAGTTTGGCAGAGTTTTTTTCGGGGGGGGGGGCGGGGCCTGGGTAGAAACTGGGATTTGGCTGCGGTAAACTGGGAAGCGGGTACAAACTGGGCTTTGCAAAGCGGGGAGGGGAGGGCGGTCGTAAAGGAGTTGCAGACTCGGCTTGGGGGACTGGGAACCAGTTGCAAGCTGGGAGCTGGGCACTGCAAACTGGGAACCAGTTGCGAATTGGGAACTGGGCACTGCAAACTGGAAACCAGTTGCAAACTGGGCTTCGCGGACTGGGAACCAGCTGCAGACGGGGAACTGGGATGTGGGACAGGGCGCTGGGCTTTGCAAACTGGGACTTGGCTGCGAACTGGGAATCAGTAGCAAACTGGGAATGAGCAGCAGCAAACTGGGGACCAGCTGCGAACTGGGAACTAGGCACTGGAAACTGGAAAACAGTTGCAAACTGGGCTTTGTGGAGTGGGAACCAGCTGCAGACTGGGAATTGGGATGCAGGACTGGGCACTGGGCTTTGCAAACTGGGACCTGGCTGCAAACTGGGAACCAGTGGTGAACTGGGAACAAACTGGCAGCAGCAAACTGGGAAATGGGCCCTGCAAACTGGGAAGTGGGCACCGCAAACTGGAAACCAATTGCAAGCTGGGCTTCGCAGACTGGGAACCAGCTGCAGACTGGGAATTTGGATGCAGGACTGGGCACCGGGCTTTGCAAACTGGGACCTGGCTGCAAACTGGGAACCAGTGGTGAACTGGGAACAAACTGGCAGCAGCAAACTGGGAAATGGGCCCTGCAAACTGGGAATGGGTAGCGAACTGGGAACTGGGCAGCAAACTGGGCACTGCAAACTGGAAACCAGATGCAAACTGGGCTTCGCGGACTGGGAACCAGCTGCAGACTGGGAATTGGGATGCGGGGACTGGGCACTGGGCTTTGCAAACTGGGAACCAGTAGCAACCTGGGAATGAGCAGCAGCAAACTGGGGTGCAGCACTAAACTGCGAACTGGGCTCGGTGGACTAAGAACCAGTTGCAAACTGGGTTTTTGCAGCCTGGGGAGCCCATACAAACTGGGAAATGGCACGCCAGTCTTTGAAACTGGGCAAACCCAATTTCCCGGTTAATCAGCAAGAGTTTGGGCAAAACGGCTGCAAACCAGGAGGAGTGGTAGGGCGTGGGGGTGGTGTTCCTCTTTCTGGGGCCCCTGTGAATGAACGGGGACAAATTGGAGCTTTTTCCACCTTTTTTTATTTCCCAGTCTAGCTCCTCCGCCCTGTTTCCCGCCACCGACAGCGGGGGCTGCAAAACGCAGGGCCGAAAATGCCCGTTTCCGGCACGGCGCCCCAAGAAACACTAATTTTTATTTTTTTTTTTAGGACACCCCCCACCCCCACCCCACCCCCCCCCGACCGGAGCCACGCGGAGGCGAGTTTTGCTCAAAAATCCCCATTTTTTGCAGCAGGAATGAGGGTGCAAACGCGGCGCGTGCAGCAAATGCCCCAGGAGGGTGCTGACCCCTCCCTGGAGGCGAGTGAATAAATACAAAGCAGCCAAAACTGAGGGGTTTTGCAGAAAAAAGAGCATTTGGGGGGGGTGGGGGTGGTGTGTGTGAGCAATCCAGCCTGGGTAGGGGCTTTAATTGGATTTTAATCCACCCCCCCACAGGATTTCCGATCCCCCTGGGAGGGGTTAATCCTTCCAGGGAATTTTAATTCTCCCAGAGGGCAGGGTTTAATCCTCCTGGGAGGGGTTTTAATCTTCCCAGGCCCAGTTTTAATCCTCTGGGGGGGCGGGGGGGGGGTAATCCCCGAGGGGTGCTTTTAATCCTCCTTGGGGGGGTTTAATCCTCCCAGGTGGTTTTGAGCCTTCCAAGGGGGAGGTTAATCCTCCCAGGGGCGTTTTAATCCTCCTGGGGGGAGATTAATCCTCCCAGAGGGGGTTTAATTCTCCTGGGGAGCTTTAATCCTCTAGGGGGGAGGGCTTAATTCTCCCAGGGTGGTTTTAATCCTTCCAGGGGGAGGTTAATCCTCCCAGGGGGCTTTTAATCCTCCTGGGAGGGTTTAATCCTCCTGGTGGGATGGTTTAATCCTCCCAGGGTGGTTTTAATGTTTCCAGGTGGGGTTAATCCTCCCAAAGGACTTTTTTAATCCTTTTGGGGGAGAGGTTAACCCCCTCCCAGGGTGGGTTTAATCCTCCTGGGAGGGGTTTAATCCTCCTGGGAGGGGGTTTAATCCCCCCAGGGTGGGTTTACCCCCCTTGCACTGGTTTTTCTCCCCCGCCCAAGGAGGTTTCCAATCTCCCAGGGGGGTATTTTTCGCACCCCATCACCGGGGGGGTGTCCCCGTTGTCATCTTCCCCCCCCCTTCACTTTTCGGGGGGTTCCTCGGGGACGATCTCCACCTCCAAGCGACCGACGTAGAGGGAGAGGGCGCAGAGCCAGAGCAGGGCCAGCAGCGCGGCGGCGGCAGCGTTGGTGGCGGCGGTGGGAGCCGGCAGCATCATGGGGCGCCGCAGCAGCACCAGGTTCACCAGGTACGAACCCACCCCGTAGGAGACGCACAGACCCCCCAGGATGAAAAAGCCTTTAAAAAACAAAAAGAAAAAAGGAGAAATAAACCCCAAAAGAGTTTGGTTTGAGTAGTGTAGGGAGGGAGGTATTACTGTAATGAGAAATGGGCAAAAATGTGGCAAAATTTGGGAGAAATGAGGGTCCCAAAGGGACACAGACCCTAAAATGGAGGAAACAGCCCCAAAAGCTGCCCGAAAAGGGCAGCTGGCGGAGGTGAAGGTGGAGAAGTGGCCGGGATTTGGGTGCTTTTGGTTGGTTTTGCGGTGGGGGTGGGGTGATGGGGATATGGGGGGGGGCAGCCTATGGGGGGGGTCAGGCTGAGGGTGGGGGGAGGGTCGCAAGAGTGGGTGTCCCCAAGGGGAAATGGGGGTGTCCCAAAGATGGGGGGTGCCCCCCCCTTCCCCACCGTAGGCGGCGTCGCGGCCGGTGTCGCTCTGGACGTAGGAGATGACGCCGACGCCGGTGGCCAGGAGCCCGTTCCGGAACCAGGAGAGGAGACCTGGGGTGGGGGTGGGGTGAGGGGGAAGGGGGGGTGTCGGCGGGGGGAGGGGAGAGGAGGGGACCCCCCTGGGTCTCCCCACGCAACCCTCCTGGCCGCGCCCCTCCCCAAGCCACGCCCCCTGGCCACTCCCCCTGCCCTGCCCATTCCCACCCCGCCCAAATCTCACACCTTGCTCCAAGCCCCGCCCAAACCCCATTGCCTTACCCCCAAGCCCCGCTCAAACCCCCATCCCCTGCCCCAGGCTCCGCCCCCCGGCCCAAGCCCCGCCCAAATCTCCAACCCTTACCTCAAGCCCCGCCCCTTACCTCCAAGCCCCGCCCAAACCCCATCCCCTTACCTCCAAGCCCCGCCCAAACCCCATCCCCTTACCCCCAAGCCCCGCCCAAATCCCCATCCCCTGCCCCAGGCTCCGCCCCCCCGCCCCAAGCCCCGCCCAAATCTCCACCCCTTACCCCCCCCGCCCCGCCCCAAGCCCAATCTCCATCCATCCCAAGCCCCACCCCTTACCCCCAAGCCCCGCCCAAATCCCATCCCCAGTCCCGCCCCTTAGCCAAGCCCTGCCCGCCCAAATCCCCTATCCACGTTCTAAGCCCCGCCCCTTGCACCAAGCCACGCCCAGACCCCCTCCTCCTGGCCCAAGCCCCGCCCCCCGCCCCGCCCCTCACCGCCCTCCAGCGCCTTCCTCAGCAGCCAGGCGTCCGCCCGCTCCAGGTCGGAAGCGGCGGGGGGCGGCGGCGGCGGCGCCCCCCCGGCCCGGCCCAGGCTGTACCGCGCCCGCCGCGGCCCCGCCGCCCCCCGCAGCCCCCTCAGGCCCCGCAGCGCCGCCGCCGCCGCCCGCCACCAGCCCATGGCGGCCCCGCCGCCTCCCTCCCCCACCCCTTCCCTTCCCTTCGCCTCCCGCCCAGCGCCCGTTGGTCGCCGCGGACGCCCTTCAGCGCGACCGGCAGCGCCCGTTGGCGGAGCCGCGCGTCCGTCGCCGCCGCCCCGCCCCTCGCGGGGGTTGACGCTCGGTGGTAGGGCAGCGCGCTACGTCCCACCTCCCCCGGAGCGGAAGAAGCGTCCCCATTGGCTACGCGCGGGGCATGTCGGGAAGAGCCGACAGGCCCCGCTACTACCGCGCCCCGGAAACTCCCCCATTCCCCCCCAAAACGCTCCGTCCGGATAAAAATGGCCGAAACACCGTTTATTTCACCTTAAAACGCCACTTTATGAAGCGGGACCGACCCGCCGGTGCGCCCCGGGAGCGGGACAGGCGGCGGGGGCCCCCCCTGGCCCGGGGGTCAGCGCTGGCAGCGGCTCTGAGGGAGGAAACGGTGCGTCGTTAGTGGTGGTGGTGGGGGGGTGTTATTGTAGGGTCGCTCGTTGCAGGGGGCTGTTGTTTTTGTCGGTTCGCCCCGGCCCCACTCACCCGCCCGGGCGCTGCATCCGGCCCCGCCTCCTGGCCCGGCCTCCTCCTCAGCGCGCTCGCCCATTGGCTGCAGCACACAATATCCACGCCCCTCCTCCGGAGAGGGGCGTGGCCGGCAAGGGGAGGCCCCGCCTCTTGGGTGCAGGACGCAACACGCCACGCCTCCTCCAGTGCAGAGGGGTCGTGGCGGCGAGAGGATTCCCCCGCCTATTGGCTGCAGCACAACACGCCACGCCCCCTCCAATGGAGAGAGGGCGTGGCCCGCAAAGGGTGTCGCCAGAGAGTGGTACCCCCGCCTATTGGCTGCAGGACACAACACACCACGCCCCCCCCGCAGCAGAAGAGGGGCACGGCCAGTGAGGGGAGCCTCCGCCTATTGGCTGCAACACACAACACACCACGCCCCCCACAGGAGATGGGGCGTGGCCAGCGAGGAGAGCCCCGCCCCCGCCAGGAGGGCAGCGCCCATGGGGGGACATTGAGGGGGGGGGTGGGGGGTGGGGGGTGGATTCAGGAGGGTCCCGGGGGGGGGATTTTGGGGCACTTTGGGGTGAAACCAGCACTGGGCACACTGCGGGGGGGAAGGGGACAGAGCCGAGGGGGGCACAGCAAAACAAGGGGGAAAAAACAGCGATTTGAGGCTGTTTTGTCCCCCAGAGCCCACCAGCCCCCCCGGTGTCCCCGCTGTCCCCCCGCCGTGTCCCCTCACAGCTCGTCCTCGAGGCCATCGTCCTCCTCGGGGAAGTCCCCCGGGGTGACGCTCTGGGGCTTGACGAAGGCGCCGTACTTGGGCTGGCACTCGAAATACCGGCGGCCACCCACGCTGGGGAGGAGGAAAAAAGAGCGTGGGGGTGGGGGGGCCAAAGACACCCCCCCCCACAAAGAGGGGACACTTTGGGGACAGTTTGGGGACCCTACCTGCCGTCGTGCTTGCCCAGCGGCTCGTCGTAGCGGACGCCTACCCAGTATCCCGGCTTAAAGTCGGTTTGGCCTGTGGGGAGGGAAGGCAGGGGGGCGTCAGCGCGTTTTGGGGACAACCCGGGGCGGGTTTTGGGGACGATTTGGGGACACGTACCCACGTACATGATGGTGGCCCGTTTGCAGGGTTGTCCCGGCACCCGGACCTGGCAACGGGCGCCCACAGGGAGGGCGGCCACCAATGTGGCCTCCTGCGCCTGGCGTTGCTGCTGCTCTCGGCCGCCCGCCGGCGCGTGCCCTCGGTGTCATAGTGTCCCCAACGGCGCTGGCGCAGGAAGGACCGCAGGGACTCTGCGGGTGACATGGGGACATCCGTGTAGGTGGCACCTCATGTGGCACCGCAGCAGCGGCCCCCGGAGTGCGGGAGAGGGCCCGGAAGCAGGGACGGAGGACGCAGCAGGGATGGTGGCAGCATCACCCCAGGGTACAAAGGGTTGTCACCTCAACCCGGGAGGGTAACACAGTGGAGACAGGTAAAGCGTCACCTCAATTGCAGTGGCGGTGTCACCGCAGGGGACAAGGGGTTGTCACCGCAACTGCAGCAGCGGTGACACCACGGGGACGGGGAGAGCGTCACCTCAATTGGGGTGGCAGCGACACAGTGGGGACGCAGCGAGTGCCACCGCAAGGGATGGGACGGTGAATTCTGTGACACCGGTGGAACGAGTGCCACCGCAGGGGGACACACATCACCCCTCAGGGGGACACACGGACAGAAGGGACATCACCCGGCGGGGGGGAGGTGGCCCTCGCGGGGACGTCGGCGTCACCTGGCCGCTTGTCGTAGTCGCTCTCGGTCATCTCGTACTTCTCCACTTGCGAGACGTCCTCGTACTCCCCGATGCGAGCACCGCTCCGGTCGATCACCTGAGGCACCCCGTTATTCCAGGGGGGACCCTTTGGGGGGTCCATCCCCCTCTTTGGGGTGTTGTCACAGGGTCCCCCTCCGAGAAGGCACCCATTTTGGGGTGAAAAAGGTGGGAAAAGGTGGTTCTTTGCACTAGCAGGGATACGGGGCTTGATTTGGGGGGAGAAAAGGGGTGTGACGACACAGTGCGGATTTCGGGTGGAAAATAGGGAAATGGGGTGAAACGGGGCAGTTTCAGAGTGAATTTTGGGGTGAAAAGCAGCAAAAAAAGGGGGTGACAGGACTCACGTGCACACGGCAGCCGTCGGCCACAGGGTAGGAGCCGAGCAGGGCCTCGTCACAGTCGAGGCGTCCCAGCAGCTCCTCCTCGGCGCTGTAGAGCTCCAGGTCCATGCAGGAGGCCGGGCTGCCCACCACCAGCTCCAGTTTGCACTGGGAGAGAAATGGGGGGGGAATGGGGAAAGGGGGGGAGCACCGTTGGGAGGTGGATGTAAGGCTGCAGAGGGGTGAGGGGGTCCCATAACGGCACAGTGGGGGGTTGGGACTGAGTGGGGGTCCGTCCCTGGGAGGAGGAGGAAGGGGGGTCCTGGTGGGGCCCACACCCCAGTGAGGACGAGGATGAGGAAAGGGGGTCCCAGTGGGGCTTGGCTCCCCATGAGGAGGAGGAAGGGAGGTCCCAATGGAGCCCACACCCCGGTGAGGAGGAGGAAGAGGAAGAGAAGGAGGAGGAAGGGGGGTCCCAGTGAGGCCTGGCTCCCCGTAAGGAGAAGAAAGAGGAAGCGGGGGTCCCGGTAGGGCTCACGCCCTGGTGAGGAGGAGGAGGAGGAGGAAGCGGGGGTCCTGGTGGGGCCTGGCTTCCCGTGAGGACAAGGAGGAAAAGGAGGAGGAGGAAAAGGAGGAGGAGGAGGGGGGGGTCGCAGTAGAGCCCACACCCTGGTGAGGAGGAGGAGGAGAAGAAAGAGGACGAAGAGAAGGAAGAGGAGGAACGAGGGGTCCGGGTGGGGCCTAGCTCCCCATAAGGAGGAGGAAGAAAGGGGGATCCCAGTGGGGCCTGGCTCCCCGTGAGAAGGATGAGGAGGAAGAGGACGAGGAGGAGAATGAGGAGGAGGAGGAAGGGGGTCCCGGTGGGGCCTGGCTCCTCGTGAGGAGGAGGAGGAGGAAGGGGGTCCCGGTGGGGCCTGGCTCCTCGTGAGGAGGAGGAGGAGGAAGGGGGTCCCGGTGGGGCCTGGCTCCTCGTGAGGAGGAGGAGGAGGAGGAAGGGGAGGTCCCGGTGGGGCCTGGCTCCTCGTGAGGAGGAGGAGGAGGAGGAAGGGGGTCCCGGTGGGGCTTGGCTTCCCGTGACGGGGAGGCACCGGGCCCGATCCCCGTGAGGGGAAGGAGGAGGAGGAGAAGGAGGAGAGCCGGGGCTGAGGCAGGGCCTGTGAGGAGGAGGAGGGTGAGGAAGGCCCCGCCCAGCGGGGAAGGCCCCGGCCCCGGTACCTTGAATTCGGCGATGGTGAGGCCGGTGCTGTAGCGCTTGTGGGCGCGGAAGGCGTTGAGGCTGCTGCTGACAGCCAGCGACACGGAACCCGCCCCGAGCCCGAGCCCCGGCCCCGGCGCAGCCCCTGACTCCGCCGCCGCCATCATGGTGCCGCCCGCTTCTGGAACCTTCGGCCCGCCCCGCGCCCTCGGCCCGCCCCCGCCGCTCCGCCAATCGGAACTGCCGGGCCGCCCACCCCGCCCTGACGACCGGCCAATCGAGAGGGAGGTGGCCCGCCCATCCGCCGCCGCGCCGCCAATAGAGAGGCGTTCTGGGGGAAGGGGGCGGGGCGAAGGGAGGAGGGCGGGGCGGATGGAGGAGGGCGGGGCGGGGGGCGGGCGCGAGGCCCGGGGGTGCAGGTGTGCAATGCACTGGGGTGCAGGTGTGCAGTGCACGTGGTGAGGGTGTGCAATGCACGGGGGTTGCATGTGAGCAATGCACGGGGGGTGCACATGTGCAATGCAGGGGGCGTCTGTTTGCAATGCATGGGAAGTCCACATACAAATGCACGGGAGTGCAGGTGTTCAATGCACGGGGAGTGCAATAGAGCAATGCACGGGGGTGCGGGTGTGCAATGCACGGGGGTACAAGCGCGCACGAGCCGCCCACTCGTGCAGCCCCCAGGGCACGGCGCGCGGCGGGCGGTGTACGCGCAGGCGCCGATCGCGTTCGGGCGCGGTTTGTCCCTCCGCGGCCGCCGTCCCGGGGGGGGGCGGAAGGGGCCGCGCAGCGCCGTGCGCATGCGCGCGGCCGCCATGGAGGGGGACGGGGCCTACGAGCCCGGCTTCGTGGGGATCCGCTTCTGCCAGGGGTGGTGAGGGGCGCCGGCAGCCCCCGGCGGGCACCCGGGACCCCCCGGCGGGCACCCGGGACCCCCTCCCCACCGGGGAGGCGGCCGGCGGGATGGGAAGGGCGCGGCGCGCATGCGCGGCCACGCCCGGGGGTGGGGGGCTGCGGGGGCGGGGCCTGTAGGGGTGGCCATCGAGGGTGGCGGGAGGCTACAGGGGCCCCAGAGCTCCTATAGGGGACGATGAGTAGGTATGGGAGCTATAGGGGCTGCAGAGCAGCTATAGGGGTCCGTAGGGGTCGATGAGCGACTATAGGGGCTATGGGGACTATAGGGGCTGCAGAGCAGCTATAGGGGACTGTAGGGGTCGATGAGTAGCTATAGGGGCTATAGGGGCTGCAGAGCAGCTATAGGGGACTCTAGGGGGATGATGAGCAGCTACAGGGACTATGGGGGCTATAGGGGATGATAAGCAGCTATAGATGACTGTGGGGACTATGGGGGCTGTAGTGGCGCAAAAGTAGCTATAAGGGCTGGGGGGGGGTCTATAGGAGCTGGCACAGGGCTAGAGAGGGCCATGGGGAGCTACAGGTGATGGGGAGAAGCCATAAAAGCTGGAGATGGTCTATAGGGGCTGTAGAAGTGCTTTGGGGGCTATGGGGGACTATGGGCAGCTGTAGGAGCTGGAGAGCACCTATGGGGACCTATAGACTCTGGGGAGGTGCTAAAGGGGGTCGGTCAGGGCTGTGAATGGGCTATAGGGGCCAGCGGCTACTGACATTTGGGAGGTTCTATAGGGAGCTGCGGAGGAATGGTAGAAGCTGGAGGGTGGCTATAGGGGTGCTATAGGGAGCTGGAAAGAAGCTATAGGTGGTGGAGAGGAGCTATAAGTTTGGATCTGGAAGAGGGCTCCAGGGGCTGGAGAATGGCCATGGGGTGTATAGGGAGAGGTGCAGGGGGCTGCAGGGGGTCTATAGGTGCTGTGGGAGGGGCTATAGGAACCCATAGGGGCTGTGGGAGGGGCTATAGGGGCTGGGGCAGGGACTAGATGAACCCATAGGGGCTGTGGGAGCTGGGGGAAGGGCCATGGGAATCCATAGGGACTGTGGGAGGAGCTATAGGAACCCATAGTGGCTGGGGGACAGACTATAGGGACCCGTAGGGGCGGGGGGGGGCTATAGGAACCCATAGGGACTGTGGGAGGGGATATAGGAAGCCATAGGGGCTGAGGGAGGGACTGTAGGGGCTGGGGGGAGTTATGGTGGCCATAGGGGCTGAGAGGGTGCAGTGATCTATGGGGGGGTGTGTGTAGAGGCCACTCATATCTATAGGGCACAGGAGGTGTGGCCATTCCCAAAGGAACCACCCCTTTCCCTGCCATTAACTCTGGAACCTACTGATGGGTCGGTCCCGGCCACAAAATGGAGCTGGGGGAGGGGGCAGGGGGCAGAATGGGGCCACCCCCAGGATGTCCCCAAGGCCACCAGGTTGGGCCACCCCCCCACGCGTCACACACAGACACACCAGCCACTCGTCTCCATCGTCCTTTATTAAAGCTGGGGGTGGGAGGGAACATCCCCAACCCCCCCAATATCACAAAATAAACCTTAAATACAAAAATAGAGCGTCCCCTCCCCTGCGGCGCAGCACCCATGGGTGGGGGGCACCTCGGCTGAGCCCCACCCACCCCCAAAATGGGGGTGCCAAAGGGGTGACACCCCTGGGCACAGCACTGTGTCCCCAAGGAGGGCCACCACCCCCCAAAACGTCCCGGCAGGTTCCCGGTGACGGCGTCGCCGCGTCATGGCCGCTCCAGGCCGAGGCCACCGGCTGTCGCCGTGGGCGGTGGCACGGCTTAGACCAACGCCACCTCCTCCTCCTCCTCCTCTTCCTCCTGGCAGATGATGGTGACAGTGCCGGCAGGATCCAGTGTCACCGGCTCCGGCTGGAGGCAGGCCTGGAGGGACACAGAGGGAACACGGGGAAGTCCCCAAATTGGGGACACGCCACAGGGTGACACCGCGGGCCCACCTCCCTCTCCCCCACCCCCGGTGTTGACACCGGCATCACCCGGTGAGGAACATCACCCACCAGGGAACAGCGTCACCCACCTCGGAATGGCGTCACCCTCCAGCATCCCCATCGTGTCACCAGTGTCACCTACCAGCTTGAGCCGCTCGGAGGAGAGGAGGCTTTCACGGCGCAACTGTTCCACCAGCCCCTCCATGGCCTCCAGCCGGGCCCGGTGTCGCCGTTGCCGCTGCTGCAACACCTTCACCTTCCGCTGTAGCAGCAACACGACACCGACGAGTTCCTCGGTGCTCAGCTCGCCTGGCGGTGACATCGGCGGCGCCGCCTTCGACACGATGGGGACGGTGGAGACGATGGGGAGCCTCAGGGCTGAGGAGAGGACAGTCTCCGATGCAGCGGCCGGTGCAGCAGACACCGGATCGAAATACGCCGCCGCTGGCGGGACGGCGGTGGGCGGTTCGATGGCCGTGTCCTCAGCCTGCGGGGACTGCGGTGATGTGGCAGCGCAGCCGGGGACACCCTCAGGGACGTCCCCCGGTTCCACCAGGCCGAGGGGACCGAGAAGCGGCGGCACCGCCGTAGCCG
Organism: Morus bassanus; assembly: GCA_031468815.1. Taxonomy (NCBI): domain Eukaryota; kingdom Metazoa; phylum Chordata; class Aves; order Suliformes; family Sulidae; genus Morus; species Morus bassanus. The sequence goes on from JAVHSO010000205.1 coordinate 11,916, forward strand.
GGCCAGGCTCCAGGGTGATGGCTTCCAGCGTGGGGGTTTCGGGGACCGGTGGCTGTCCCGGTGTCACCAGCTCCGCGCCGCTCGCCGGGAGGGGCTGCTTAGGCTGCGCAACGCCTGGTGGCGTGCTGGGGCTCTCCTGTTTCTGTAAAAAAACAAAACCCCAAATCCCTGTTTTTGGAGGTTCTCGACACAATATGGCAGAGCAGGGAGGGGCAGCAGTGCAGGTTTGTCCCCAAAAGTCCCCACTCTGGGGGACAAAAGCCACCCCGAGGTGACAAAACCCCTCCTGGGGACCTTCCAGACCCTTCCTGGGAGCCCCTAAATCCCTAAGGGGATCCTCTAGATCCCTTTGAGGAGCTTCCAGACCCCTCTAGGACAACCCACCAACCCCAAAAGAGACTCTAGCCCCTTCTGAGGGGGCTTCTAGAACCTTCCGGACCCTTCTAGATCCCTCTGAGGAGCTTCAAGACCCCTCAAGATCCTTCTGGGGAGCTCTAAGATGCTCCCAAGGAACGCTTCCCTCTCCCAGAAGCTCCCAGACCCTTTTAGGGGAGCCTCTGGGGAGCCCCTAAATGCTTCTAGAGCCTTCTCAGGGGGGTTCTAGACTGTTCTAGGTGCTTCCAGGGGCTCTGCTGGTGGGGGGGAACTCACCAGGGGGCTGCGGGGGAAGATGGTGGGGACAGCGTCAGGCCGCAGGTAGCGCACGCCCCAGCGGTACTGGAAGCAGGAGGGCTCGAAGTGGTCGCTGCAGAGGTGCTGGTGGCGAGTGGGCACCCAGTTCTCCCGCCGCATCTGGGTCAGCCATTGCCGCAGCCGTGCCGCGTCCTGCAGTGGAAACCTGGGGGCAGGGGGGGAGCAAGATGGGGGGGCGTTAATGGGATGTGGGGAGTGGGAGGGTCCCCTGCACCCTGTCCTCTAGAACCTTCCCTGGGGACCCAAAGGCTCCCACTTCAGGTTGCACCACCCCCACCTCGGGTGTCCCTGCTCCAGGGTCCTCCACAACCCCGAGGGGCTGAGTGCCCATCCTCACAGAGCCCACTTGGGCCCAGGACCCACCCAGAACCAGGGCCAGGCGCCCCTCAGGCTCAGGTTCAGGCTCAAGGCCAAGCCCAGGCCCAGGCTGAGGTTAAGGACCAGACCCAAGCCTCACTCAAACCCAAGCCGAGGCAAAGTCCCCACTCAGCTTCAGGTTCAGGCCCAGGCCTCACTAAAACCCAGGCCCGGGCCAGGATCCCCACTCAGGCTCAGGTTCGGTGTCACACACCACTCGGGCCCAAGTTCAGTGTCAGGCTCAAGCTCAGGCCCGGCTCCAGGCCCCGCTCAGCCGTGGGCTCAGGCCCGGCTCCAGGCCCCGCTCAGCCTCGGGCTCAGGCCTGGCTCCAGGCCCCGCTCAGCCTCGGGCTCAGGCCCGGCTCCAGGCCCCGCTCAGCCTCGGGCTCAGGCCCGGCTCCAGGCCCCGCTCAGCCTCGGGCTCAGGCCCGGCTCCAGGCCCCGCTCAGCCTCGGGCACAGGTCTCACTCAAGCCCAAGCCCAAGCCCAAGCCCAAGCCCTGCTCAGGCTCAGGTTACAGGCCCAGGCCCAGGCCCAGGCCCAGCCCCAAGTCCAAGCCCCACTCAGGCCCAGGCCCAGGCCCAGCCCCAAGTCCAAGCCCCACTCAGGCCCAGGCCCAGGCCCAGGCCCAGGCCCAAGTCCAAGCCCAAGCCCAAGTCCAGGCCCAGGCCCAGGCCCAGGCCCCACACAAACCCAGGCACCCCCCGCCGCGGGCGGGGCCAAGGGCAGTCACCGCCCCCCTCCTCCCCGCCACGGTACCCGCTCCCCGCTCCCCGGTACCTACTTGTAGAAGCTGAGCCGGCGGGCGGGCGGCCGCGACTGCCCCGCCGCGTTGGAGCAATGCGGGGCCCGGCAGGACTTGGGCATCGCCGCCGCCTCACGGGCCTCTGCGTTCGGCGTCACCACGCACTGCCGTCGCCATAGCAACGCTTCCGGGACCCCCTCCTCGGGCGGAGCGCGCGTGCGCACTGCCAGGGGGGCGCCGTGGCCATGGCAACGGGGCCTACACGGCGGGGCGGGAAGGGGGAACGCCCAGCGGGGCTCCCGACGCCCGGGACGGTCCCGTTCTCCCGGGATGCGCCGTTTCCCACGCCGCTAATGACCCCCTCCGGTGGCTCTAATTGCCGCCAGCGGCCGCGGCCGGGCCGGTTGGGCCGGGTCCGCGGGGCCCGAAGCCACGGGGGGCGGTGCCGGCGCCGGTCCTCCCCCGCTATTGGCCGAGCGCGGCGTTGAGTGACCGGAACTCGCGAGGCGGAGCCTTGCTCCGCGGCTCCGCGCTGCCATTGGGCGAGGCGGGGGAGGTGGGCGGTGAGCGGCGTGGGCGGTGGCCAATGGGAAGGGGACGCCGGCTTTCGGCGCGCGGTTCGGAGCGGTAGCGGCGCGGAGCCATGGCGGCGGCGGGCGGCGGGGCTCACGGCGGCGCCGGGCCCGACTCGCCTCCGCTCTTCAACCCGCGGCGGCGGTCGCGGCACCAAGGCCCGGAGGAAGCGGTGAGGGGCGCGCGGGGCGGGCGGCCGTTGGGCCCGGGGGTGGGGGGGTCCTCGGGAGAGGGGCGGGGTTTTCCCGTGTGGGCGGGGTTTGTGCAAGAGAGTCCTTGTTGGGGGCGTGTCCACTGGGGGCGGAGCTTAGGGAGGGGGCGGGATTAGGGTGCCCTGCTGCCCTTCCTAAAGGGGTGGGGTTGTGGGTCCCTATGGGGGCGGAGCCTGGGGAGGGGGCGGGACTGGGGACCGGGGGGCGGGGCCTGGGGAGGGGGCGGGACTGGGGACCGGGGGGCGGGGCCTGGGGAGGGGCAGCACTTGGGGCGGTCTCCATATGGGGGGCGGGGGGGCACCGCTTCCATCCGGGCGCGCATTGGGGTGCCCCCACGGGGATGGGGGGGGTGAAGGGCAGGACACCGGGGGGCCCATGGGTGCCCAGTGCCGCCCCAGGGCCACCCCTGGGGGTCAGGGTCCCACCCCAGCCGCACGCCCCCGCCACCTGGGACCCCCATCTGCCCCCCACCCCCTCCAGCCCCACGCCCAGGGCCTCCTTCCTCCTCTCCCCAGGTGACGCTGGAGAAGGTGCTGGGAATCACCGCCCAGACCAGCAGCGGCCTGGCCTGCGACCCGGCCACCGGGCTGCTCGCCTACCCCGCCGGGTGAGCGTCCGCGGGGACACCCGGGAGCCCTCCGCGCCCCCCAACACCCCAGCTGGGGACAAAACTCCTCCCTTCCTATCCAGGTGTGTCGTCGTCATCCTGAATCCCCGGGAAAACACGCAGAGACACATCCTGAACACCTCCAGGTACCCCCCAAACACCTCCTGATCACCTTCAGGTACCCCTCAAACACCTCCTGAACACCTCCAGGTACCCCCAAACACCTCCAGGTACCCCCAAACACATCCTGAACACCTCCAGGTACCCCCCAACACCTCCAGGTACCCCCCAACACCTCCAGGTACCCCCCAAACACCTCCTGAACACCTCCAGGTACCCCCAAACACCTCCAGGTACCCCCCAAACACAGGCCGTGCCATATATTGGGTTTCAAGAACGACCTTGCGCAGCTTCCAGTATTTTTGTTCCTTTCTCCTCCCAAGAAAACCTCAGTTTTCTCTCTGGAGTAGCCCAGTTGTTAACGAAATCCCAATGTTTTCCAGGAAAACTCTGAGCACGTTGGCCTTCTCGCCCGACGGGAAGCTCATCGTCACTGGAGAGGTGGGTGCTATTTATTTATAGTCACCTACACCCCAATTTCAGCTGTCCTGGCACCAGCAGGATGGAGTATTATTCCTCCCCTCCTTTTTGGGGTTTTCTACCCAATTTGGGATGGCACTGGGAGGGTGGGAACACCCTTTAGGGTCGGAGGACACGGCAGGTGGCCACGGGGGCTGGTGGGAAAGGGAAAGCCACTGCCATGCCACCATTTTACCCCACGTAGAACGGGCACCGACCGGCCGTCCGCGTGTGGGACGTGGAGGAACGGGCGCAGGTCTCGGCGTTGCACGGTCACAAGTACGGCGTGGCTTGTGTCGCCTTCTCCCCTAGCGCCAAGTACCTGGTGTCGGTGGGGTACACGCACGACATGGTGGTCAACGTTTGGGACTGGAAGGTGAGCTCTGGCCAAAACGAGCTGAAAGCAGCTTGAAATTCCCCAAATTGGGGGGAAAAAAAGCCCTTTTCCATCTTTTCTCATGGTTTCTCATGGCTCTGGACTTTTTGGGGGATAACGCTTATTGTGCACAACCTGACTGCATCTTTCTTTCTGAGCAGAAAGATTCCCTGGTCGCGTCGAACAAGGTGTCCTGCAAAGTGACGGCCGTGTCCTTCTCCGAGGACAGCTACTTCGTCACCGTGGGGCACCGCCACGTCAAATTCTGGTTCCTGGACTCATCGAGGGAGCTGAAGGTGAGGGGGTGCCCTTTGCCGGCGCTGTCTCATGGGGCGTGGGCGGCCGATGTAGCTGAACCAGGGCTGGACGCTGCTTAAATCCTCGTCACCGAAGCCGATGTGACGCAGGAGCGGGAGATTTCTGTAGAAAGAACCGAAGAAATGCCAGGTTTTCCCCCCAAAATTTACGCTGTGTCATTCCTGAATGTTGCTTTGCTCCGGTCATCCGGTGCCGGACCTTGAAGCCACGGGTGTTTCAGCTCAGCCCGGAACTGGGGAAGCTCCAGCCAGCGAAAGGTCCCTCTGCCGGGGAGCACATGCGGGCGCGGGGACACTGCCAGAGGGTTGGGAGCCATTTCCTTCATTAACACTTGTTAATGTCGGGTCGGGGACACTACTTTGCTTTGCAGATCAACGAGACAGTGCCGCTGGTGGGGCGCTCGGGGTTGCTGGGCGAGCTTCACGACAACGTCTTCTGCGGCGTGGCCTGCGGCCGAGGGCAGATGTCCGGCAGCACCTTCTGCGTCTCCTCCTCAGGACTGCTCTGCCGCTTCAATGAGAAGCGGGTGCTGGAAAAATGGATCATTCTGAAGGTGGCTGGTGGTGGGGGGATCACCCGCAACCCCCCAGGGTGAAGCCCACCAGCAGGGACCTTACCCGCTCCGGCCACAGGTGCCGCTGGCAAACTGCCTCTGCCTCAGCGAGGAGCTGATTTTTTGCGGTTGTGCCGACGGCGCCGTGAGGATTTTCCAGGCTCGTGACATGCGTTACCTGAGCGACCTCCCCAAACCTCACCCCCTGGGCGTGGATGTCACCCAGGTCCCCGCACCGAGGTACCGCACAGCCAAGGAGATGGCAGGGATCCTCCCCGTCCCCTCCTCCGAACCGCCCGGCGCGGCTTTTGTCGCCGAACCGCCAGGTTTCAGACCCCACAGCTCTCATTGCTCGGCCTGCGAGCTCGTCTCGATGGAGGTCTGAGCTGAGATATGTTTGATCGGCGCCCGATTTCACCCACGGCGAGGACGGGAGGGTGGCGTCAGGCTTACGGGGGTGGGGTCCTGCAGCTTCATTTTCCTCTTTGTTTTGGGGCTGCATGTCGGGATACGGATGCCGTTTTGTTTGCAAATCAAATCTGCCTCCGGCGGAGCGCTCGGTGGGCTCTGGAGGGGTCAGTCCCCCAAAACGCTGCGGCCTCGGGATGTGACCCGACACCATCTCCCTCTCCCCAAAGGCGGCCGGACCTGGTCTACCCCGACACCATCGCCTTGGCCTACGACGCCTGCAACCGCTGGCTGTCCTGCGTCTACAAGGATCACAGCATCTACGTCTGGGATGTCGGGGACCTGCGGAACGTCAGGAAGGTGTGGTCGGACCTTTTCCACAGCTCCTTCGTCTGGAGCGTCGAGGTGAGGGCGAGTGGGTCCCACAGGGGTGATTCGGGGCACCCGCAGCCCTGCTTTCCTTCCCCCCAGCCCTGACATGTCACCCCATGGGTGCAGGTGTACCCCGAATTCGAGGAGCAGAGATCCTGTCTGCCTCCCGGCTCCTTCCTGACGTGCTCCTCGGACAACACCATCCGCGCCTGGACCCTGGAAAACAGCTCCGCGTGGCCTGTCCAGGGCAGCGCCTACAGCACGGTATGATGTGGAGGGCTTCGTCCCACCTCCCTGCTCAAGGCAGCCCCCCAAAACTGCGCCAGCAGCTGGGGGAGCTCAACCAGCTCCCCGTGCTCTCGTCTTGTGGGATTTGCCCCTAGAAAATGAGGTTGCTGGAGAAACGAAACGGGGTGGTTCCTGTCGGCTTCTTGCCACTCTGGGTACAGAGCTGCTGCCCGAGCGGTGATTTTTAGTGGGTTTTGGTGATTATAGCAAGCCTGGAAACTGTTTTCTGTTCTCCTGCGCTCACTATTTCTGTCCAAACAACCAAAGGACACAACTGTGCTTCTCAAATCCTGGTGTTTCCTGAGCAGGAAAGCATGGAAAAATAAAGTGGGGATGTTGGAAGCAGTTGGGTGACGTGGGTGGGCTCCGCTCCTCCCCAAAGAGCCACCTGCACTCTGCCGGGGGCCTGATTGTCCCCCCTCCTCCCACGCCAAGACCCTGCTGAATGTCGTCTACGTGGACAACAACACGCAGTACCTCCAGGACTCCTCCAGCGTGCCCGACCGAAGCGAGAACGTGGGTCACCTTGATGTCAAATCCGGGGTGCGGGTGATGCAGGTCAGCCCCGATGGGGACCATTTGGCATCGGGGGACAGAGGAGGAACCCTCAGGTAAGTGGCACCGCGCTCAGCCAAAAGCCGAAGGAGGACGGTGGCAGTTGGGTGCATGGGTGGGCTCCCCACCACTCATTTTAGCCGTTCACCTTTCCCCGTGAGCACTTCCAAGCCCCCTCACCACGTGCCGACGGCATTCCTGCCCGCCTTCCCTGGTTATTGAGGGCCAAGCCGACGGTGCGCTTCCCTCGCAGGATACACGAGCTGCAGTTCATGCAGGAGGTGGCTAAAGTGGAGGCTCACGATTCCGAAGTTCTTTGCTTGGAGTATTCAAAGCCAGAGACTGGTAAGGCTTCATCCCGACAGTGACGTCAGACATTGCCAGTAAGCCTTAAGGCTCAGCTTCCCGGTGACCGGCTCTTACCAGTGGGAAAGCTTCTCCTTCACCAAACAAGCTGAGGCATCCTGAAAAATGAGCTTTGCAGGGAAGGGTCTCTGCTGGGAGCTGGAGACAAGCCCCGGCGTTAGGGACGCGCAGCTCACCTGGCTCAGCCTGTCCTGGGGGTAACCGTCCCCTCCAGGACCTGTGCAACCACCTCCATTTGCTCTCCCTTTAACACCCTACCTAGAAGTGGTTTACATCAAAATCTTTGCAGGGAATGACAGCAAATACACCATTTTGTTAATAAAAACCTTCAGCGCGGTGCTATTTTAACATTCTCTTTTCCGATGGCTCCAGGAGCAGCGCTGCTGGCTTCGGCGAGCAGGGACAGGCTGATCCACGTCTTGAATGTAGACAAGAACTACAGGCTGGAGCAAACCCTGGACGATCACTCCTCCGCAATAACGTCGGTGAAATTTGCTGGTAGGCCGCTGAATTGCATCCAAATTCCTCCCATCGGGCTGCCCTTCCCCTTGTTCTGTCTTTCTCTCCGGATTTACGTACCTAAACTTCAACGTCTGCGTTAGCGGGAGCTCCCCAGTAGAAAACAAGTGTCTCCGGACAAAGAGCACGGAGCCATCCATCAGAGGGGATCCGTAGTGGGGGGATCCCACACTTGGATTGCGTCCAGTTCTTAAAATAATCATTTTTTAATGGATTTATTAATAAATAATCATTTTTCGGATTCACTCGGTGGTGATTCGGAAATGGACGCAATCTCTGATCCACCTTTCCCTGTGCTCTCTTCACTCAGGCAACGGGGACATTCAGCTGGTAAGCTGCGGCGCCGATAAAAGTATTTATTTCCGCAATGCTCAAAAGGTGGGTTAGCAGCTATTTCAGGGGACCTGCTATTTCTCCCCAGAAATCTGACGGGCGAGAAGGCAATGCACCTCTCCCCCGTCTCCCTACAGCTCCCAGGCGGCTTCAATTTCGTTAGGACGCATCACGTCGCCGAGAAAACCACCTTGTACGACATGGACATCGACATCACGCAGAAATACGTCGCTGTCGCCTGCCAGGACAGAAATGTCAGGTGAAGGAGATTTTCCGTGCCAGCTCAGGCTAAATCCGCGTCGGGGATACCTTTCTCCTTCAGGCTCCGGTGTCCCTGGGGGGCTTGTTGCCGGCTTGACCGCCTCCCGCTCCTCTCGCAGGGTGTACAGCACGGCCAGCGGGAAGCAGAAGTGCTGCTATAAGGGCTCACAAGGTGACGATGGCTACTTGCTGAAGGTAAGAGGGTGATTTTTGGTCATCAGGATGTCCCCAACAGCTCCCTCAGTGCAGGGAGGGGGGCTGCAGTGGGGCAGGATCATCGGCGGTGCTGAAGGGCTTGGGGCTGAGCCATTGGTACCCTCAAGGGAAGAGCTGCCATCCCGAGGGACCTGGAAACGTTGGCCAACGTGAACCTTGTGAGGTTCAACAAGGCCAAGTGCAAGGTCCTGCAGCTGGGTGGGGGCAATCCCGCATCCCAGCGCAGGGTGGGGGATGGATGGACAGACAGAAGGACTTGGGGATGCTGGTGGGTGACTGATGGGATGTGAGCCGGCAATGTGCGCTCACAGTCCAGAAAGCCGAGCGTCGAGGGAGGGGATTTGAGATTTGAGGCCCGCCCTGCGTCCAGCTCTGGGGTCCCCAGCACAAGGCGGATACGGACTTGCTCGAGCAGGTCCAGAGGAGGCCACGGAGACGGGCCGGGGCTGGAGCTGGAGCATCTCCACTGAGGCTCAGGGATTTGGGGTCGCTCAGCATGGAGAAGAGAAGGAGACCTTCCTGCGGCCACTCAGTACTTAAAGGGGCTCATAAGAAAGATGGAGAGAGACTTTTTACCAGGGTCTGCAGGGACAGGACGAGGGGCAACAGCTTTAAACTGAGCGAGGGAAGGGTTAGGCAGGATGTAAGGAAGAGATGTGGTACCGTGAGGGCGGTGAGATGTCTGGAGCAGGTCGCCCAGAGAAGCTGTGGCTGCCTCATGGTGGGAAGTGTTCAGTGTCAGGCTGGACGGGGCTTGGAGCGACCTGATCGAGCAGGAGAAGTCCCTGCCCATGGCAGAAGCTTGAACTGGGTGGTCTTGGAACGTCCCTTCAACCCAAACCCTTCCTGCCCGGTTCCGTTTGCCTTCCCACCCGCAGCCGAGCCTGACCCACCGCTCCTCTCCCCCAGGTGCAGCTGGATCCCTCGGGCACTTTCCTGGCAACGAGCTGCTCCGACAAGAGCATTGCCCTCATCAACTTCCACTCCGGGGAGTGTGTGGCGAAAATGTTCGGCCATTCAGGTTCAGTTCCTCTTGAAAACCCACGAGGTGCCCAGGGAAAGAGGGGAGATGCAGAGGAGAGCTGCTGGGAAGCCCCCAGCGCCATGCCTACCCCTGCATGTCCCCTGTTCGGCCGTGAAACCCCCCAATAAGACCCCCACGCACCTGCTATGTCGCTTAAATCTCCTAAACGAGCACAGGGGTCGTGGTCCTGACAAGCAACCCCTCCGCGCATCCTTTTCTTTGGCACAGAAATAGTCACGGGGATGCGGTTCACCTACGACTGCAAGCACCTCATCACCGTCTCAGGAGACAGGTAAGGGTCGGTAGACCTAAAAAAGTCATCTGATTTCTGCCTCACCCTATATGTCTTGCCTTATACGCCTCGCAAGCCATGACGGGAGAAGAATTGGCTTTTGAGAGCGCTGGGTGGGATGTATGCACGAGTGGAGGCAGCACTGGAGGGCTCGGGTGAATTAAATTAATTGAGGGATTTAACATAAAGCCCCCATATCAAAAATCTGGGGGCAACCTGACCCCTCCCACCTGTCTTTCTACCCCCAGCTGCATCTTTATTTGGCACCTGGGCCTCGAAATCACCAGGAGCATGAAGCAGCACTTGCTGGAGCTTGATGTGCTGCAGCCAAAGTGGGCGAAGGAGCCCGGTCCCCCAGCGCAGCTCAGGTAGGGGGGAGGGGGAAAGCCCCTTGCCCCCATGACCCACCCCATTTTTGGCTTTCAGGGTGGGAAAAGCGCCTTGCCCCCACATTCCACCCCATTTTTGGCTTTCGGGGAGGGAGGGAGCCTGGCGGCCCCACTGTTCTCCCCTCCTCCAGGCGGGAGACCTATGTCACGATCCCCGGTGGGATGGCAGCCCCCGATGCAGGCGGAGCTTCCGATGAGGAGCCCGAGGAGGAGCGGGACGAGGCCTCATCCCTGCAGACCCCCTCCAAGGAGGACTCGGAGCCACGTGCGTTGCGGGCCGGGGTCCCTCTGCAGCCGCAACCCGTTTTTCTGCCCATCTTTCCTCCGAGGGCTGCAGCACATGGCGCCGCTCCTAACCCTGCTCTCCCCTTCCAGCTCCGGCGTGCATCCTAACCAATGGCAGGCTGCCCATGTGGGCAAAGAGGCTGGTAAGTCACGCAGCCGCACCTAGAAATGTAATTTAATTCAATTTAACGAGACTGGATGAAGATCCCTTTGCTCCATCTCCACTGGATTCCCTCTTTTTTCCTCCCTTTCCAGCTGGGAGAGGTGGAAGAAGGGGACGGGGCAGCCACCAGACCCTGGGGGAGCTACCGGCCGCAGGGGCGATGGGCAGAGCGTGCCGAGAGGGACCCCATCAAGACCCTGCCGGAGGCAGATCCCCCCTACTTCACCCCCCTCAAATCCCACCTCAAGGGCGACACGGAGCTCGAGCCTGGCAGCCTGGAGCACTTGCTTTCAGAGGTCAGTCGCCTCAACCCCGAGCTACGAGGGGCCGGACCCTGCGCCCTCCATCAACCCTCGCCGGACTCCGGTTTTTAACCGTCCCTGGAGACCCCCTGCCCACCAGCGCCCGTCATTCCGGGAAAAATCCGGCTACAGACATCAGCTCCCCGTCTCTGGCAGGCGGAGAGCTCTCCCAGCGACCTCACTGAGGATTTCCAGCTCTCCGAGCTCTTCCTGGATGAGGAAACCAATGGTGGACTGGAATCGCCAGATACAACCGGGACCAGCTTGGAGGAGCTGTGCGTGCCGGAGGCGAGCAGGTTGGTGCTGGCCGAAGCCGATGGCCGGGCAGGGAAGCAAACGCTGTGTTTCACTATTGGTGTTAAGCCAACCTCTCCCTGCTAGTTCGGGCTTTGCTTAATGTCACTGCGCCAAGTCCCGGCTCATGCTGAGCTCCATCGCACTCTCGTCCCCACCGCGCCCTCTTCCCCATCGTGGCTTTTCCTTTCAAGCCAAATTTCAGAGTGTTTTGGCAATGCCCGGCAGTGCAGAGCAGGACTGGGCTCCCCAGCCCACACTCCAGTCCGGCCCCTAAAGCCTCGTCGGAGGTTGGAGGAGGGAAGCTTTTCGTGTTCGACTGAACCTCGTCCCAACCGATCCCCCGAAGGCGGGCACACACGTTCCGACTCGGAGCGATGGCAAGCGCAGACCCGGCAGCGGCATCTGGTGCTCGGCCGGCACCGACCCACTTGCTTCCCCCCAAGGCAACGCGTGCTGGAGCTGCCGCTGCGCCCCACGTACCCGGAGCAGCTCGGGATCGGCCGGGAGGACGCCCCATCCTGCGTTTCGCTCTGCTTGGGAACGCTGGCGCCTTGCTATCAGCCAGAAGGTAAGGGCGGGAGCACCGGCTTTGCCAGCGCTAAACCCTCATGACTGAGCAAAGAGCCCAGGGATGGATTTAGCTCTTGGCAGGGGTGTTGCAATAAAAACCACCTGGTGCCAATGTCCGTCGCGGCGGGCTTTCCTTTCCGGTTCCGTCCCGGCAGACGAGGACTCATCGGGCTCCACCGGGGAGGTGGAGGAGCCGGAGGAGAACCCACCGCCAAGCAGCTCCCTGCCCCAGACCCCGGAGCAGGAGAAATACCTCAAGCAGCACTTTGAGACGCTAGCAGACGCCGGAGGTAACAGGAGAAACCACGGGTGGACAGAGCCGGCGCGCTCAGCACGGCCGATCCGGGTGGATCACAGCGATGGCTGAGCTAACGCTTCCCAACTCACGGCCGCAGAGAAATTTGACGGCTCCTTAAAGGATTTGAAGCCGCCCAAACCTGGGGATGAGGATGAAACCTTGTTCTTGAACCCACGCTTGAGCATTTCAGCCCGGTTCCTCTCGCGCTGCCAGAAGAACAGCAGGTGGGTGTCGGGTGGTGTGTCCCTCTGTCTGTCTGTCCAGCAGGGAAGGCGTTTCTCACTCCTGACCCCTTCTCTTGTCCCGCAGGTTGGCAGCTGCCTTCCCCCCACGGGCACAGCCCCGGCCGCAGAGCCCTGCCCATGCCCAGGAGCCGCTTGGGGACCAGCCAAAAACATCCGAGGAGCTCCAGCAATCGGAGGTGAGTCGGTTTCTGCCTAAAAGAGGGGAAAATTTTTGGGAGAAACACCCAAAAAAAGGCATTTTCCTTCCTCGGGCTGGACTAAGTGGTGCTTCCATCAACTTTTTAGAAACCACTGGATGAAAAACCTTGGGAAATGGGAGAGGAAACAGGCTCTGACACCGGCAAACCCACGGGTGAGTGTTTGAGGATAACGAGGGGCTACCTTCACTCCAAAACCCCCTCCCGGATGGGGATGAGGCAGTTTTTTTGCCCCTCCCAGAGCGGGGGACACAGCTCACGGCAGCCACCGTGCCTGCAGGACCCCACCTCCGAGTCGAGACCTTCACCACGGCCCTGCAGCTGCTGCGGACGCGCTTCCAGGAGACGCTGGGGCTCTACGACCAGGTCAGTGCCTCCCAAAGTGGGGGAACCCCCCAATTCACAGCGTTTTGGGGAGGTCATTTGCTTCTTCCTCCCTTTGAGGACCAAGCACTGACACTGTCCCGTGCAGCATCCTCCTAGAGAAGCTGGCGGCTCATGGCTCAGACAGGTGTGCTCTTCGCTGGGTAAAAAACTGGCTGGATGGCCGAGCCCAGAGAGTTGTGGTGAACGGAGCTAAATCCAGCTGGCGGCCGGTCACGAGCCGTGTCCCCAATGGCTCAGTTTTAGGGCCAAACCTTTTTAATATCTTTATCAATGATCTGGATGAGGGGGTTGAATGCGCCCTAAGTCTGCAGATGACACCAAGTTGTGCGGGAGTGTTGATCTGCTCGAGGGTAGGAAGGCTCTGCAGTAGGATCTGGACAGGCTGGATCGATGGGCTGAGGTTAATTGGATGAGGTTTAACAAGGCCAAGTGCCGGGTCTTGCACTTGGATCACAACAACCCCACGCAACGCTACAGGCTTGGGGAAGGGTGGCTGGAAAGCTGCCCGGTGGAGAAGGACCTGGGGGTGCTGGCTGACAGCCGGCTGAACATGAGCCAGCAGTGAGCCCAGGTGAAGTTTAACAAGGCCTTGTGCCAGATTTTGCACCTGGGGCACAGCAACCCTGGCTGTACAGACAGCCTGGGGAACAAGAGGCTGGAGAGCAGCTCTGCAGAGAGGGACCTGGGGGTTCTGGTCGACGGCAAGTTGAACAGGAGCCAACGGCGTGCCCTGGCAGCCAAGAGGGCCAACCATGCCCTGGGGTGCATCGAGCACTGCATCGCAGCCGGTCGAGGGATGGGATTGTCCCGCTCTGCTCTGCGCTGGGGCGGCCTCACCTCGAGCGCTGTGTGCGGTTTTGGGCGCCACAGTGTATGGGATATAAATTATATAGAGGATATAGATGATATTAAGGATGTAAAGTGCCTAGAGAGTGGTCCAGAGGAGGGCCATGAAGTTGGTGAAGGGTTTAGAGGGGAAGCCGTACGAGGAGCAGCTGAAGTCACTGTCATGGTTTAGCCCCAGCCAGCAACTGAGCACCACCCAGCCGCTCGCTCGCTCCCCCCACCCCTGTGGGATGGGGGAGAGAATCGAAAGGGCCAAAGTAAGAAAACTCATGGGTTGAGATAAGAACATTTTACTGATTAAAATAAAACTGTAATAGTAATAATAATACCATAATGAAAAGGAAAATAACGAGAGAGAAAGAGAGGTGAAACCTCGGGAGGAGGGGAAAAAACCCAAACAACAAGTGCTGCAACTGCTCACCACCCGCCGACCGACACTGCCGGTCCCCGAGCCGCGATCGCTGCTTCCCCCGGCCAACTCCCCCCAGTTAATATACTGGGCATGACGTCATATGGTATGGAATATCCCTTTGACCAGTTTGGAGCAGCTGTCTTGGCTGTACCCCCTCCCCTCTCGGCTTCTTGTGCCCCTGGCAGAGCATGGGAAGCTGGAAAAGTCCTTGACTAGTGTAAGCACTGCTCAGCAACAACTAAAACATCAGTGTGTTATCAACAGTATTTTCATACTAAGCCCAAAACAGCACTGTAACAGCTACAGTAGAGAAAATTAACTCTATCCCGGCTAAAACCATGACAGTGACTTGATTTGTTCAGCCTGCGGAAGAGGAGACTGAGGGCAGACCTCATCGCAGTCAGCAGCTTCCTCGCAAGGGCCAAGGCGGCCAACGGCATCCTGGCTTGTATCAGGAATAGTGTGGCCAGCAGGAGCAGGCCAGCGATCGTGCCCCTGTGCTCGCCACTGGTGAGGCCGCACCTTGAATATTGTGTTCAGTTTTGGGTCCCTCGGGACAAGAAAGACCTTGAGGTGCTGGAGCGTGTCCAGAGAAGGGCAACGGAGCTGGGGAAGGGTCTGGAGAGCAGGTCTTATGAGGAGAGGTTGAGGGAACTGGGGGTGCTTAGCCTGGAGCAGAGGAGGCTGAGGGGAGACCTTATCGCTCTCTACAACTACCTGAAAGGAGGTTGTAGCGAGGTGGGGGTCGGTCTCTTCTCCCAAGTTACAAGTGATAGGACGCGAGGAAATGGCTTAAAGCTGCGCCTGGGGAGGTTTAGATTGGATATTAGGAAAAATGTCTTCACTGCAAGAGTGGTCAGGCACTGAAACAGGCTGCCCAGGGAGGTGGTGGAGTCACCATCCCTGGGGGTGTTCAAAAAACGCGTAGACGTGGCTCTTGGGGACACGGTTTAGGGGCCACAGTGGTGTCGGGTTGGCGGTTGGACTTGATGATCCTAGAGGCCTTTTCCAACCTTAATGATTCTATGATTCTATTCTATGATTCTAAGTTGCGTTGGGGAGGTTTAGATTGGATATTAGGAAAAATTTCTTCACCAAAAGGGTTGTCAAGTGTTGGAACAGGCTGCCCAGAGAAGTGGTGGCATCACCATCCCTGGAGGTGTTAAAAAAACATGTAGACACAGCACTTGGAGACATGATTTAGGAGGCCACGGTGGTGTTGGGTTGGACTTGATGATCTTAGAGGTCTTTTCCAACCTTAATGATTCTATATTTTGGGGGTCAGACCCCAAAAAAACCCTCCCGTCATGGCTCATCTCAGAGCCGAGGCACCAGGGCAGTGTTTTAACCACCCGGCAAAGAAACGGGGTGACGAAGGGACCCCTCTCCCACAGGTGACCCTCTGCGCCGAGGCCACTGAGGAGGATCTCTGCCAGGCGAGGACGGCGCTGGCTGGCCTTTTCGGCTGGATGAAAGCGGAGCTGCGTTCGCGTGCCGTGACCCACGCCGCCGGCACCACCAGCCCGGCGCCGCCACTGCCGCCGAACCCCGAGACGCTGGCACTGCTCCGCGCCTACTCCGACTCCCTCATGGAGATGGTCCGGAGGAGGCTGGAGGGCAGCAGCCCTGAAATGTTTTAAATCAAGGTATTGGGGTGCTAACCCCCCTTCCTGGTTAAATTTTGGGGCTTTTTTAGGCAATTCTCTAAGTTTTAACCGTTTTGGGGGCTCTTGGATGCGTATTTTTTCTCCAATTTCCATGTCGCCCCGCTCCAAGCCCCTCAAACACCCAAAAACGCCCCGACGGCCACATCCCCTCCCAACCCTGACCCCATTTCACACCACGAGCAGGGGGGCACAAGTAGCCGTCACTGTTGATTTTAAAGGTTTTTAAAATAATAAACGGCTTTGAACCAAAATGAGGGGTTTTGGGGTCAGCGGCTTCAGCACCCGACGATCTTCCTGGGACCCACGAGGCTTTCGCGCGGCGATTTGGGGTTCGGTGAGGGGATGTTTGGTGGCTGGAGGGTGGTTCAGGGTACCCAGGGGGGTGATTCAGGGCCCAACCAGGCAATTTGGGGTATGGAGGAAGGAGATTTTAGGCAAATCGAGGTTTGATGGAATGATTTGAGACAGGGTGGGGATGATTTGGGGGCATGGGGGTGTGATTTGGGGTACCCAGAGGACAATTTGGAGCCTGACAGAGCAATTTAGGGCACCAAGACTACAATATGGGGCCTCTCATGGGTAACTGGGGGCACTGGGGATGCAAACTGGGGTCCAGTGGGGTGAGTCAGAGCCTGGTAGGGGAATGTGAGGCTGCTGAGGGGTGATGTGGGGAAACTGGGGGGCAACCTGGAGCCCAGGGTTACAAATTGGGGCTCACTGGGGACAATTTGGGGCCCCATGGCTGCAATTCGAGGCCCAGCGGGGCATTTTGGGGTATCAGGGATGCGATTTAGGGCCCACTGGGGACAATTTGGGGACCATTGGGGACATTTTGGGGTACCATGGATGCAATTTGGAGCCCACTGTGGAAAATTTGGAGCCCTGTGGCTGCAGTTTGGGGCCCACTGGAGCATTTTAGGGTACCAAGGATGCAATTTGGGGTCACTAGGGATGATTTGGGCCCCACACCTGTGACATTTCCGCAGGGAGACAGCCCCCCCTCCAACCACGTGCCCCCCAAAGCCCCCCGCACAGCGCCACTCCCCTCCAGAGCCGTCTCCCCACAACCCACAGAGCCACCGACACATCCTGCTACCAAAAAATAACCATTATTGGCACTGAAATGCCACCCCGGTGGGGACGGGGGGGATGGACCCGAGGTCGGGGGACGCACGGGTTGCCAATGGGGGGAGGTTTTGGGGTGACGGCCCCGATCTGGGGCGATTTTGGGGTCTGAGAGCGTCTCCGGGCGCGGTCACTCGGTCCAGCGGTGGCCGCAGTGCGGGGCGGTGCAGACGTAGTAGAGCCTCATGGCGTCCTGGGGGTGGGAGGAGGGGTTGTCACGGCAGCGGGGACACACAGGGGGGACGGTGACAGTTTTGGGGGGCGGGGGGGGGGTCACCTCACCTCGGCTCTGGCACTGTGGGACTGGAAGAAGACGGCCTCCTTGTGCCCGCACCTGGGGGAGACGGGGACAGGGGTGACGGGGGGACACATAAGAGCATTGTGGGGGACATCGGAGCTACGGGGGTCCCCATGGGGGTCCCAATGTCCCCAGAGGAGGGGTCCCCATGTCCCCAGGAAGTCCCCGACACCCCAAAGGGGGGCCCCACAGGGGTTCCCCACATCCCCAGGAGGTCCCCGACACCCCGATGGGTGTCCCCATGTCCCCATGTGGGGTCCCCACCTCCCTGGGAGGTCCCTGACACCCCCAAGGGGGTCCCCATATCCCTACAGGGGGTCCCCGACAGCCCCACAGGGGGGTCCCCACGACCCCACGGCGGGGTCTAGGACACCTCCACAGGGGTCCCCTCGTCCCGGCTCACTTCTGGCAGGGGTGGTCCTCGGTGCGGGGCAACGTGGGGTCCTGGGAGACATCGGCGATGATCTGCGTGAGCTCGCTGCGAGGAGACCCCCCGGCACGTTAATTAGCCCCCTTAATTACCCCCGGGCTATTAGTAACCCTGGGAACCCCCTCATTAATTTCCCCATTATTAATTGCCCTTGACTTATTCTCCCTTATTGCCTCCCCTCATTAATTACCCAAGTTACCCCTTAATCTCTCTTATTAACCACCCGAATTATCCCTTTACTAATTATTAATTACCCCCATTAATTGCCCTCCACTCACTTTCCCTTATTGTTTCTATTATTTATTATTAAATACAATACACAATATTATTTCTATTCTAATTATTGTCGCCCCTTATTAATCCCTCACCCATTACCTCCCCCTAATTACTCTTATTAATTACCCTCATTTCTATTCTGCTAATTACCTTCTTCCTAATTAAGGCACCGGTTTTTTTTCACTGCTTTTCCCTTATTAATTGCTCTTTATTAAGATCCTTCCCGGGGTGGGAAACGCTGGTTCCCATCTGGTTTCTTAACTGGTAGGATAGGGGTATTATATTCTGATTCACACTTAGTCAACAGCCCATATTCCATAAAGCCATCAATTATCGGCTGGATGCCCTCCCTGTCTTCTATCCTCAGAGGGTATTGTTTAACTCTTACTGGATTTACCCCTTGTTTGACCCTGACCACTACTGGGGAGGCATTTTTCGCCTTTCCTGGCATTTCTGACGCCCAGACCCCAGGGTATACTTGATTTCGCACCTCCTCAGGTATTCTGGTGTTAGTGGGGATATTAATAAGAGCTAAACTTAAGATTTCAAATAGTTGTTTATTTCCCACTTTGAATTCTATCTTCCCTTTCTCAGATTTTATTTCTGCTCCCAACTGTTCCAGCAGATCCCACCCTAATAAGGGCTTTGGTGAATTTGGCAGGTATAAGAACTTGTGCACCCCTAACTGTTTTCCCAATGTATAATTAAGGGGTTTCAGAAAATGTGTCTTTTCACTTTGGCCAGTAGCTCCCTTTACCGTTACAAAATCATCATCCATAGGTGTCAGAGCTGGTTCAAGACCAAAAACATTGCCCCTGTATCAACCAGAAATTCCATTTTCTGTTGCTGTTTCCCTAGCTGTAACATAACCAGTGGATCCACTAGGGTAGATTCCTCAGGATCCCGGCAGTCTACCTTTACACGGACTTGTATTCGAGCCCCTTTCCCCCTTCGTCTTTCTGGGCACTCATTCTTCCAGTGCCCTTGCTGTTTGCACCACGCACGCTGATTTTTCCCTAGGGGCTTTCTTGGCCCCAGGGTTTTCCCTCCCCGAGTTTCTTGTAAGGCCGCCACCAATGTCCTTCTATCCTTCCTCCTATCCTCTTCTTCCCAATTACTATATATCCTCCACGCTTCATCTAACAGGTTTTCCAAGTTTCTACTCTCAGACGGTTTCAACTTCTGTAATTTCCTTCGAATATCTGGTGCTGATTGCCCCAAAACCAGGAACACTAATTGTTGAATTCCTACTTCTGATCCTGGATCTAAAGGGGTATGCCTCCGCCTTATGTCCCGCAACTTATCTAAAAATTCTGACGGGGTCTCTTTTGAGCCCTGCCTTACGGCGTACAAAGTAGACCAATTAATTGCTTTTGGGATTGCATGTTCCATCCCCCTTACGATCCAATCTCTATAAGCATTCAATAATTCCCTATGAACCCCTCTGTTGGGGTCCCAACGGGGATCTTGTAAGGGGAAGCGGTCCTTTATATCCACCCCATCGTTCTTAAGCTGATCGGTGGCCAAATCTTGGGCTGTCTTCACAATCAGCTGTTTTTCAGTTTCAGTCATATGATCCAATAGTAATTGAACATCACTCCAATCTGGATTATGTTGTTTTATTAAGAACTGGAAATGTTTAGTTACGCCTACAGGATCAGTTCGGTAGCCTTTTGCTACATTTTTCCAAGTCTCCAAATCATATGAGGAAAATGGGACCTTGATTAAAACAGGACCCCCTTCTGGTCCTACCGCCTCCCTTAAGGGAGGCTGTGTTACCTCGGGTATCCTCCTCCTTCGGGTACGGGAGGATATCGGGCTATCGGGAGGGGTTCCTGAATCATCAGAGGTTTCACCCTCCTGTTGGTTCCTTACTGGTGGTGGTTTATGATGCTCTAGCAGTTCATTTGATCCCTGAATCCTCCCTTTCTCTAATTTTATACATCTTTGCCCTATGCTACATGCTGAGCAGCATCTCTTCAGTTTCCCTTTCTCTTCCTTCTTCCATTCCCTCTCTAGTGTAATGCTAAGGGATCTTGTGGTGCCAAATTTATGCCACGCTCCTTTTGCCAATCCGTGTGGTTCCTTAAAGTGAAAAACATATCAGCGTATACAACCTCATCCCACTTTCCTTCCCTTCTTAAAAAAACATTAACTGCAGCAGGGTGTTATAATTTAAAGTTCCATTAGGAGGCCATTTTTCTTCGTCCTCCAGCTTATATAATGGCCACCACTGGTTACAACACTTGATCAAAGTCTTCTTGCTAAGGTCTCCCCCGCGAGGTTCCCCGACATCTTTCCAATGATCCAAAATACACCCTAGGGGACTCTTTCTTAAAATACCCCCACTCTGTTGACCACCCATCCTGCCTGCCTACACAACGTGTAGTTAAAATCCGACGTAAAATTATTGAAATTCCTCTACTTCCAACACCCAAAACAATATGCTGACTCACCTCGTGAGTCTACCTTAGTCACCCTGCCACCTTTCAAACACCGGGTCATTATAATGGGCCAGCAGTTATTGTACTAATTACACAGAGGGGGAGGCTTCTTCTCTTTTAACCAATCTGGAGATCTTCTCTATTTTCATATACCCTATCGATTCTGATTAATTTTTCCCATCCACAAACAACCCCTATTATACATAGGATACCGTTCCCTCCGATATAAAAGGTCACACTTCATTAACAAAAGGGTTAATACATACGTTTCGTTCATCTCCGGCCGCTCTCCTCGCGGAGAACACGGAACCGCGGATCGGAACTCCGCGCTCGTTTTGCAGCTGTGCTGCGTCTCACTCGTACAGCACAGACGCTCGACCACACAAAAGGGCCCGTCACGCTTCTTACTCACACCACAAACTTACACCAATTAAATGACAGTCAAGCTTACTTGTAGTGTAAATCGTAAACCGTAAATAGTTTGCCGTTAACCGTCTGCCACAGGACCCCAGTAATCAGTATAAATTAAATCTTAATACACGGTACCGGATTTTATGACAGATGACAATGGCAATGCCGTATACAACCCCGTTCCCGTTCCCACGGCCGGGAGACCCCAAGTCACTCGAGGCTACCACCTTAGGGGGACTCAAACCCCAACTCACCTTATGGGGACTCAAACCCCATTTCCCAGGGCGAGCGCCGATGCTCTTTACCTCGCGTAGGACGTCTCCTCGTGACTTACAGGTATCCCCTTACCCAATTACAACATACCTGGTCCGCCAATAACGGTCCTTGTCTGCCCCTGCGATGATCTGGGTGAGTGGGGGAGTCCTCCCGAGAAATCTCGGGGGCGCCCACAGGAGTCCCGTCCTCAGCAGGTCTCGCAGCCGGACAGAGAAGGTCCCACCTGGGTCGCTACAAATTGACGTGCGGAAACAAACTTCACAACTCAAAAGTTATAAAGCAGGTATGTTTATTACGGCGCCGGGTGCAAGGGGGATCGCTCCTCCTAGCTTGCACACCAGGCTCACATTTCAAAAGATATTTATACATCGTAAATGTGTTTTCTACACCTAATATGTATTCACTAGCCTATCTTCATCAGCTCATCTTTATGGGTTCATAGTTTGGTTGCTTAACTCTTGAAGCTATAGCCCCGTTTTAATCTCCTGCACGTGCTTCCCGGGAGTTGGGGGGTAGTCTTTCTCAGTCCTGAATTGAGTCGGTGGTCCTGATCTCCCCCTGCTGCCTTTACCTTTCACCTAGTTACTGCGGTTTGGGCACTTCATCACCCTGCTGAGGCAGGAGGTTCTTATCAGTCTCTCTGTTCTTCTTCAAGGATGTAGTCATGAAACAAATGCTTCCCTATCTCTCAGCTAGATTGGCCTTGGTGTTAGACTGCTTATTCTTCCCAAGAACGTGGGTATGGGCACAAGCTGCAAGTTTTTTTTAATCCTTTAATTGTTTACTACACTGGCAGAAGCGGATCCCAACAAAGCCGGACTCGTAGGCCCTGTCCGCCTCCATGGCGGCCCCGTGCATTGCACACCTGCACACCTGTGCATTGCTATTGCACCCCCCATGCATTGCACACCCGTGCATTGCTCTATTGCACCCCCCGTGCGTTGCACACCTGCACCCCCATGCATTGCACACCCATGCGTTGCTTTATTGCACCCCCCCGTGCATCGCTCTGTTGCACCCCTGTGCACTGCACACCTGCACCCCCTGTGCATTGCTCTGTTGCACCCCCGTGCATTGCATACTCCCCCCGTGCATTGCATACTCCCCCCGTGCATTGCACACCTGCACACCCCGTGGGCGTGGGGTGGTTTCAAGGAGCCCTGGGGATTATTGGGGGGCTGAGGCTGGGCTCCCATGGGGCACCAGGGGGGAAATGGAGGACACGGGGGGGGGGGAGGGTGCAGGTGTACAACGCACGGGGGGTGTGATAAAGCAATGCTCG
Source organism: Morus bassanus (assembly GCA_031468815.1). Classification (NCBI taxonomy): domain Eukaryota; kingdom Metazoa; phylum Chordata; class Aves; order Suliformes; family Sulidae; genus Morus; species Morus bassanus. Next base: position 34,163 of record JAVHSO010000205.1, read on the forward strand.
CGGGGTGCACATGTGCAATGCAAGGGGCGTCTGTGCGCAATTCACGGGGGGGTGCGAGTGTGCAACGCACGGGATGTCCGCGTGCAATGAACTGGGAAGCACGTGTGCAACGCACGGGGAGAGTACAGGTGCAATGCACGGGTGTGCAAGTGTGCAATGCCTTGGGGGTGCAATAGAGCAATGCACGAGGGGTGCAGCCGCGCACGAGCCGCCCCTCCTTGCAGCTCCCGGGGCACCGCACGCGGCGGGCGGTGGCCGCGCAGGCGCCGATCGCGTTCGGGCGCGGTTTGTCCCTCCGCGGCCGCCGTTGCGGGGAGGGGAGGGGAGCTGCGCAGCGCCGTGCGCATGCGCGGGGCCGCCATGGAGGCGGACGGGGCCTACGAGCCCGGTTTCGTGGGGATCCGCTTCTGCCAGGAGTGGTGAGGGGCACCCGGGGCCCCCCGACACCCCCCTGGGTCCTTCGGCCCCCCAATGCCCCCATGAGCCTCTCCCGGCCCCCCCCGTGGCTCCCCGACACCCCCCTGGCCCCCCCCCCGGCTCCCCAATACCCCTTGGGGCTCCCCTGACAACCCCTGCCCCCCCCACGAGCTTCCCCCGGTCTCCCGATACCCCCTGGGGCTCCCCTGACTCCCCTTTGGGCTCTATCCAGTCCCCCAGTACTCCTCTGAGCACCCCCCCGGACCCCAGTACACCCCCGGGGCTCCCCGATACCCTCCCGGCCTCCCTCAGCCCCCCACTATTTCCTGGGCCTTCCCGACACCCCCCCGTGACCCCCAGACCCCTCCCCAAGGCTCCCTCATACCCCCTGGGCTCCTCAGACCCCCCCCAATTCTCCCTGACACCCCCCCCCGATCCCCCAGTTCCTCTCCCGGGGTGCCCCCAAACTCCCCCCCAAGGCTCCCTAATACCCCCTCGCCCCCCACAGGCTCCCCAACCTCTCCCCAGCCCCTCCCGCGGTCTCCCAGCCCCCCCTTCCCAGGAGTGCAGCCCCAGAACCAACCCGGGCCCCCCCAAAACCCTGCAGTAACAACCCCCCCCATATTCCCTCCCCAGCAACAACATGCTGTACCCCAAGGAGGACAAGGAGAACCGGATCCTGCTCTATGCTGTAAGTGTCCCCCCCCAGTCTGGGACCAGTCCCACAGTACTGGTCTGCATGCCCCCCAAACCCTTATGTAGCACTGGGATCAGAGCTGGAGGCATTCTGGGACCAGTCCCATGGTAATAGCGGGCTGTGCCCACCCCGCCACTCCCAGTTTGACACTGGGACCAGTTCCAGGACCTCACAGGGTCATGTCCCTCCCAGTTTGACAAAGGGACCAGTCCCAGCACCTCACAGTGCTGTGTCCCGCCGCTCCCAGTTTGACACTGGGACCAGTCCCAGCACCTCACAGGGTTGTGTCCCTCCCAGTTTGACACTGGGACCAGTACATAATCTCTGCGTTTCCCCCAGTGCCGCAACTGTGATTACCAGCAAGAGGCCGACAACAGCTGCATCTATGTCAACAAGATCACCCACGAAGTGGAGTGAGTTCGTTACTGGGGCGAGTTCATTAGTGGTCCCAGCCACCTGGGTCCCCATCCCAGCATTTCCCACCCTGGGAGGGATGTTAATAAAGAGCAATTAATAAGGGAAAAGCAATGAAAAAAAACCGGTGCCTTAATTAGGAAGAAGGTAATTAGCAGAATAGAAATGAGGGTAATTAATAAGAGTAATTAGGGGGAGGTAATGGGTGAGGGATTAATAAGGGGCGACAATAATTAGAATAGAAATAATATTGTGTATTGTATTTAATAATAAATAATAGAAACAATAAGGGAAAGTGAGTGGAGGGCAATTAATGGGGGTAATTAATAATTAGTAAAGGGATAATTCGGGTGGTTAATAAGAGAGATTAAGGGGTAACTTGGGTAATTAATGAGGGGAGGCAATAAGGGAGAATAAGTCAAGGGCAATTAATAATGGGGAAATTAATGAGGGGGTTCCCAGGGTTGCTAATAGCCCGGGGGTAATTAAGGGGGCTAATTAACGTGCCGGGGGGTCTCCTCGCAGCGAGCTCACGCAGATCATCGCCGATGTCTCCCAGGACCCCACGTTGCCCCGCACCGAGGACCACCCCTGCCAGAAGTGAGCCGGGACGAGGGGACCCCTGTGGAGGTGTCCTAGACCCCGCCGTGGGGTCGTGGGGACCCCCCTGTGGGGCTGTCGGGGACCCCCTGTAGGGATATGGGGACCCCCTTGGGGGTGTCAGGGACCTCCCAGGGAGGTGGGGACCCCACATGGGGACATGGGGACACCCATCGGGGTGTCGGGGACCTCCTGGGGATGTGGGGACCCCCTGTGGGGCCCCCCTTTGGGGTGTCGGGGACTTCCTGGGGACATGGGGACCCCTCCTCTGGGGACATTGGGACCCCCATGGGGACCCCCGTAGCTCCGATGTCCCCCACAATGCTCTTATGTGTCCCCCCGTCTCCCCTGTCCCCGTCTCCCCCAGGTGCGGGCACAAGGAGGCCGTCTTCTTCCAGTCCCACAGTGCCAGAGCCGAGGTGAGGTGACCCCCCCCCCCCGCCCCCCAAAACTGTCACCGTCCCCCCTGTGTGTCCCTGCTGCCGTGACAACCCCTCCTCCCACCCCCAGGACGCCATGAGGCTCTACTACGTCTGCACCGCCCCGCACTGCGGCCACCGCTGGACCGAGTGACGGCGCCCGGAGACGCTCTCAGACCCCAAAATCGCCCCAGATCGGGGCCGTCACCCCAAAACCTCCCCCTGTCGGGAACCCCTGCGTCCCCCGACCTCAGGTCCATCCCCCCCGTCCCCACCGGGGTGGCATTTCAGTGCCAATAATGGTTATTTTTTGGTAGCAGGATGTGTCGGTGGCTCTGTGGGGTGTGGGGAGACGGCTCTGGAGGGGAGTGGCGCTGTGCGGGGGGCTTTGGGGGGCGCGTGGTTGGAGGGGGGGCTGTCTCCCTGCGGAAATGTCACAGGTGTGGGGCCCAAATCATCCCTAGTGACCCCAAATTGCATCCTTGGTACCCTAAAATGCTCCAGTGGGCCCCAAACTGCAGCCACAGGGCTCCAAATTTTCCACAGTGGGCTCCAAATTGCATCCATGGTACCCCAAAATGTCCCCAATGGTCCCCAAATTGTCCCCAGTGGGCCCTAAATCGCATCCCTGATACCCCAAATTGCCCCACTGGGCCTCGAATTGCAGCCGTGGGGCCCCAAATTTTGCTGATCAGGACGTGGCGCTGCCCCATGGTGACGAAGTAGCTGTCCTCGGAGAAGGATACGTCTGTCACTTTGCAGGACACCTTGTTCGACGCGGCCAGGGAATCTTTTCGCCCAGAAAGAAAGATGTGGTCGGGTCATGCACAATAAGCGTTATCCCCCAAAAAGTCCAGAGCCATGAGAAACCATGAGAAAAGATGGAAAAGGGCTTTTTTTCCCCCCAATTTGGGGAATTTCAAGCTGCTTTCAGCTCGTTTTGGCCAGAGCTCACCTTCCAGTCCCAAACGTTGACCACCATGTCGTGCGTGTACCCCACCGACACCAGGTACTTGGCGCTAGGGGAGAAGGCGACACAAGCCACGCCGTACTTGTGACCATGCAACGCCGAGACCTGCGCCCGTTCCTCCACGTCCCACACACGGACGGCCGGTCGGTGCCCGTTCTACATGGGGGAAAATGGTGGCATGGCAGTGGCTTTCCCTTTCCCACCAGCCCCCGTGGCCACCTGCCGTGTCCTCCGACCCTAAAGGGTGTTCCCACCCTCCCATTGCCATCCCAAATTGGGTAGAAAACCCCAAAAAGGAGGGGAGGAATAATACTCCATCCTGCTGGTGCCAGGACAGCTGAAATTGGGGTGTAGGTGACTATAAATAAATAGCACCCACCTCTCCGGTGACGATGAGCTTCCCGTCGGGCGAGAAGGCCAACGTGCTCAGAGTTTTCCTGGAAAACATTGGGATTTCGTTAACAACTGGGCTACTCCAGAGAGAAAACTGAGGTTTTCTTGGGAGGAGAAAGGAACAAAAATACTGGAAGCTGCGCAAGGTCGTTCTTGAAACCCAATATATGGCACGGCCTGTGTTTGGGGGGTACCTGGAGGTATTTGGGGGTACCTGGAGGTGTTTGGGGGTACCTGGAGGTGTTCAGGAGGTGTTTGGGGGGTACCTGGAGGTGTTGGGGGGTACCTGGAGGTGTTTGGGGGTACCTGGAGGTGTTCAGGAGGTGTTTGAGGGGTACCTGAAGGTGATCAGGAGTTGTTTGGGGGGTACCTGGAGGTGTTCAGGATGTGTCTCTGCGTGTTTTCCCGGGGATTCAGGATGACGACGACACACCTGGATAGGAAGGGAGGAGTTTTGTCCCCAGCTGGGATGTCGGGGGGCGCGGAGGGCTCCCGGGGGTCCCCGCGGACGCTCACCCGGCGGGGTAGGCGAGCAGCCCGGTGGCCGGGTCGCAGGCCAGGCCGCTGCTGGTCTGGGCGGTGATTCCCAGCACCTTCTCCAGCGTCACCTGGGGAGAGGAGGAAGGAGGCCCTGGGCGTGGGGCTGGAGGGGGTGGGGGGCAGATGGGGGTCCCAGGTGGCGGGGGCGTGCGGCTGGGGTGGGACCCTGACCCCCAGGGGTGGCCCTGGGGCGGCACTGGGCACCCATGGGCCCCCCGGTGTCCTGCCCTTCACCCCCCCCATCCCCGTGGGGGCACCCCAATGCGCGCCCGGATGGAAGCGGTGCCCCCCCGCCCCCCCATATGGAGACCGCCCCCCCATATGGAGACCGCCCCAAGTGGTGCCCCTCCCCAGGCCCCGCCCCCCGGTCCCCAGTCCCGCCCCCTCCCCAGGCTCCGCCCCCATAGGGACCCACAACCCCACCCCTTTAGGAAGGGCAGCAGGGCACCCTAATCCCGCCCCCTCCCTAAGCTCCGCCCCCAGTGGACACGCCCCCAACAAGGACTCTCTTGCACAAACCCCGCCCACACGGGAAAACCCCGCCCCTCTCCCGAGGACCCCCCCACCCCCGGGCCCAACGGCCGCCCGCCCCGCGCGCCCCTCACCGCTTCCTCCGGGCCTTGGTGCCGCGACCGCCGCCGCGGGTTGAAGAGCGGAGGCGAGTCGGGCCCGGCGCCGCCGTGAGCCCCGCCGCCCGCCGCCGCCATGGCTCCGCGCCGCTACCGCTCCGAACCGCGCGCCGAAAGCCGGCGTCCCCTTCCCATTGGCCACCGCCCACGCCGCTCACCGCCCACCTCCCCCGCCTCGCCCAATGGCAGCGCGGAGCCGCGGAGCAAGGCTCCGCCTCGCGAGTTCCGGTCACTCAACGCCGCGCTCGGCCAATAGCGGGGGAGGACCGGCGCCGGCACCGCCCCCCGTGGCTTCGGGCCCCGCGGACCCGGCCCAACCGGCCCGGCCGCGGCCGCTGGCGGCAATTAGAGCCACCGGAGGGGGTCATTAGCGGCGTGGTAAACGGCGCATCCCGGGAGAACGGGACCGTCCCGGGCGTCGGGAGCCCCGCTGGGCGTTCCCCCTTCCCGCCCCGCCGTGTAGGCCCCGTTGCCATGGCCACGGCGCCCCCCTCGCAGTGCGCACGCGCGCTCCGCCCGAGGAGGGGGTCCCGGAAGCGTTGCTATGGCGACGGCAGTGCGTGGTGACGCCGAACGCAGAGGCCCGTGAGGCGGCGGCGATGCCCAAGTCCTGCCGGGCCCCGCATTGCTCCAACGCGGCGGGGCAGTCGCGGCCGCCCGCCCGCCGGCTCAGCTTCTACAAGTAGGTACCGGGGAGCGGGGAGCGGGTACCGTGGCGGGGAGGAGGGGGGCGGTGACTGCCCTTGGCCCCGCCCGCGGCGGGGGGTGCCTGGGTTTGTGTGGGGCCTGGGCCTGGGCCTGGGCCTGGGCCTGAGTGGGGCTTGGGCTTGGGCTTGGGCCTGGGCCTGGGCCTGGGCCTGAGTGGGGCTTGGGCTTGGGCTTGGGCCTGGGCCTGGGCCTGGGCCTGGGCCTGGGCCTGGGCCTGGGCCTGAGTGGGGCTTGGACTTGGGCCTGGGCTTGGGCTTGGGCTTCAGTGAGACCTGAGCCTGAGTGGGGCCTGAGCCCGAGCCTGAAGCGGGGCCTGGAGCTGGGCCTGAAGCTGAACCTGAGTTCTGCTGCCTCCCTGGAGCCCGGGTCAGAGATGTTACTAAGAAACTCCCTGGTCTGGTATGGCCCTCTGATTACTACCTGCTAATGGTTATTCAGGTGGGCAGTGATGAGGTTACGGAGAGAAGCCTAGGAGCGATCAAAAGGGACTTCAGGGCACTGCGGCGATTGGTTGAAGGATCGAGAGCACTGGTAGTGTTTCCCTCAATACCGTCAGTGGAAGGAATGAAGAATACCAAGCAGAACAGAAAAACTCATGTGATTAACACATGGCTCAGAGGCTGGTGCTATTGGAGGAATTTTCGTTCTTTTGATCATGGGGAGGTTTACATGGCACTGGGCCTGCTGGCGGCAGATGGAGTTCACCTCTCTCAAAGGGGGAAAAGAATTCTTGCACATGAGTTGGCGGGGTTCATCGAGAGGGCTTTAAACTAGGGTCGAAGGGGGAAGGGGGATATACCCAGGCCCACTCAAGAGGAGCCTATTGGTGGTGTGCTGAGGTTGGAAGTGAAATCGATAGCCCAGCTCAAGTGCATCTACACCAATGCACGCAGCATGGGCAACAAACAGGAGGAGCTGGAAGCCATTGTGCAGCGGGATAGTTATGACTTAGCTGCCATCACGGAGACATGGTGGGATGGCTCTTACGACTGGAGTGCTGCAATGGATGGCTATAAGCTCTTCAGAAGGGATAGGCAAGGAAGGAGAGGCGGTGGGGTGGCTCTGTATGTTAGGGAGTGTTTCGATTGCATAAAGCTTAGCAGTTGTGATGAGAAGGTTGAGTGCTTATGAGTAAGGATGAGGGGGAAGGCCTAGAAGGCAGATATCCTGCTGGGAGTCTGTTATAGACCACCCAACCAGGATGAAGAGGTAGACGAAGCGTTTTACAAGCAGCTGGCGGAGTTCTCACAATTGGTTGCCCTTGTTCTGGTGGGGGACTTCAATCTACCAGATGTCTGCTGGAAATACAACACAGCAGAGAAGAAACAGTCTAGGAGGTTCCTGGAGTGTGTGGAAGATAACTTCCTGACACAGCTGGGAAGTGAGCCTACCGGGGAGGTGCATCGCTTGACCTGCTGTTCACAAACAGAGAAGGTCTGGTTGGAGACGTGGTGGTTGGAGTCTGTCTTGGGCTTAGTGACCACGATATGATTGAGTTCTCAATTCATGGCGAAGTGAGGAGGGGGGTCAGCAGAATCGCTACCATGGACTTCCAGAAGGCAGACTTTGGCCTGTACAGGGCACTGGTTGGGAGAGTCTCTTGGGAGGAAGCCCTGAAGGGCAAAGGAGTCCAGGAATGCTGGGCTTTCTTCAAGAGGGAAGTCTTAAAGGCACAGCAGCAGGCTGTCCCCATGTGCCACAAGACGAACTGGTGGGGAAGACAACTGGCCTGGCTGAACCAGGAGCTTTTGCTGGCACTCAGAAAAAAAAGGAGAGTTTACCAGTTTTGGAGGAAGGGGCAGGCATCTCAAGAAGAGTACAGAGACCTCGTTAGGTCTTGCAGAGAGAAAATCAGACAAGCAAAAGCCCAGCTAGAACTCAACCTGGCCACTGTTGTAAGGGATAACAAAAAATGCTTTTACAAATACATTAACAACAAAAAGAGAACCAAAGGGAATCTCCATCCTCTGCTGGACGTGGAAGGGAACATTGCCACCGAGGATGAGGAGGAGGCTGAGGTACTTAATGCCTTCTTTGCCTCAGTCTTTAACCATCAGACCAATTATCCCCGGGTTGTTCAGCCTCCAGAGCTGGAAGGCAAGGACGGGGAGTGGAATAAACCGCCCATAATCCAGGAGGAAGCAGTTTACGACCTGCTGAGCCGCCTGGACACTCACAAGTCTAGGGGGCCGGATGGGATCCACCTGAGAGTACTGAGGGAGCTGGCGGAGGGGCTTGCCAAGCCACTCTCCATCATTTATCAGCAGTCCTGGTTAACAGGGGAGGTCCCAGACGACTGGAGGCTTGCCGACGTGACACCCAACTACAAGAAGGGCCGGAAGGAGGATCCGGGGAACTACAGGCCTGTCAGTCTAACCTCGGTACCAGGGAAGGTTATGGAGCGGTTCATCTTCAGTGAGCTCACCGGGCAATTGCAGGACAACCAGGGGATGAGGCCCAGCCAGCATGGGTTTGTGAAAGGCAGGTCCTGCCTGACCAACCTGATCTCCTTCTATGACCAGGTGACCCGCCCAGTGGATGAGGGAAAGGCTGTGGATGTTGTCCACCTGGATTTTAGCAAGGCCTTTGACGCAGTCTCCCGCAGCATCCTCCTAGAGAAGCTGGTGGCTCATGGCTCAGACAGGCGTACTCTTCGCTGGGTAAAAAACTGGCGGGATGGCCGAGCCCAGAGAGTTGTGGTGAATGGAGCTAAATCCAGTTGGCGGCCGGTCACGACTGGTGTTCCCCAGGGCTCAGTGTTGGGGCCAGTCTTGTTTAATGTCTTTATCAATTACTTGGATTGGGGGAATGGAGTGCACCCTCAGTAAGTTTGCAGACGACACAGAGTTGTGCGGGAGTGTCGATCTGCTCGAGGGTAGGAAGGCTCTACAGAGGGATCTGAATAGGCTGGATCGATGGGCTGAGGTTAATTGGATGAGGTTTAACAAGGCCAAGTGCCGGGTCTTGCACTTGGGTCACAACAACCCCATGCAATGCTACAGGCTTGGGGAAGGGTGGCTGGAAAGCTGCCTGGTGGAGAAGGACCTGGGGGTGCTGGCTGACAGCCGGCTGAACAAGAGCCAGCAGTGAGCCCAGGTGGCCAAGAAGGCCAACGGCATCCTGGCTTGTATCAGGAATAGTGTGGCCAGCAGGAGCAGGCCAGCGATCGTGCCCCTGTGCTCGCCACTGGTGAGGCCGCACCTTGAATATTGTGTTCAGTTTTGGGCCCCTCGGGACAAGAAAGACCTTGAGGTGCTGGAGCGTGTGCAGAGAAGGGCAACGGAGCTGGGGAAGGGTCTGGAGAGCAGGTCTTATGAGGAGAGGTTGAGGGAACTGGGGGTGTTTAGCCTGGAGCAGAGGAGGCTGAGGGGAGACCTTATCGCTCTCTACAACTACCTGAAAGGAGGTTGTAGCGAGGTGGGGGTCGGTCTCTTCTCCCAAGTTACAAGCGATAGGACGCGAGGAAATGGCTTAAAGCTGCGCCTGGGGAGGTTTAGATTGGATATTAGGAAAAATGTCTTCACTGCAAGAGTGGTCAGGCACTGGAACAGGCTGCCCAGGGAGGTGGTGGAGTCACCATCCCTGGGGGTGTTCAAAAAACGCGTAGACGTGGCTCTTGGGGACACGGTTTAGGGGCCACAGTGGTGTTGGGTTGGCGGTTGGACTTGATGATCCTAGAGGCCTTTTCCAACCTTAATGATTCTATGATTCTGAGCAGGAAGCGGAGCCTGAGCCCGAGCCTGAGCGGGGCCTGAAGCCGAGCCTGAGCCTGAACCTGTGGTACCGTAAGTCAGCAGATATAAGAATATTTATTCAGTTCTTGCAAAACTTTCCCGAGAGCTATTAAATAATTTCTTATATCATTCTCCCCTTGTATTCGCATCTCTCCTGGTAGCCCAGGTGTTTGGTATGGTCGTTCGTACTGACTGAGATGGTGTCTGTCTCGAGGCTGGACTCTAATTCTCAATAAAGCTAAAGGCAGAGCCTGTGTCCGATTCATCGAGGTTTCTTGACATAGTTTGCTTAACTGAGTTTTAAGGGTATGATTAATTCTTTCTACTTTACCGCTAGACTGGGGCCTATTAGGGTATGTGAGTCCCAACTGATACTTAACAACCTACTTATTTCGGTAACTACTTTAGCTATAAAATGTGGACCTCTGATGACATTCCTAGAGGTATTTCAAATCTTGGAATTCTTTCTTTTAACAATATTTTTACCACAACTCTTGCTTTATTGGTGTGACAAGGGAAGGCCTCAGGCCAACCTGTATATGTGTCCACAAGGACCAGTAAATATTTTAGCCCCCCTTTTCTTGGCAATTCCGTAAGGTCTATTTGCCAATATTCTCCAGGTGCCTGTCCCTCAAGAGTTTTTCCAAATTGAATTCTATTCTGTGTTTTTGGACTGTTTCTGCAACACACCTCACATCGTTCTGTGACCGGTCTAATAATCTTTACCATATTCCTGCTAATAACTGACTTTTGCAAATGCTTTAACAAGTTTTCTGTTCCCCAGTGCACGGCATTATGTTCCTCCTTTACTAAACCATTCATAAGGGCATGGGGTGCTACTACAAGTCCTGAAGGTGTAACTGCCCATCCATTTTCCTGCTTTTCTGTTGTTAAGGTCTCAATTAATTTTAAACCCTGTCTATCGTAAATAGTTTTCTGGAGAGGGATTCTCTTTTCTGGTATTACAGCTAACACTTCCTTCTCTAAGCCTTTTTCTGCAGCCTGCTTTTCAGCTGAATCAGCTAGTTTATTTCCTCTTTCTTGAGCGGTTTGCCCTGATAAGTGAGCTTTACAATGCCTAACAGCTACAGCAACAGGAACTTTTATACTCTCAAGTAGACCCAAAATTTCTTCTTTATGTTTTACCTCTGTTCCTTGTGCAGACAGTAGTCCTCTTTCTTTCCAAACGGCTCCGTGCGCGTGCACTACCCCAAAGGCATATTTTGAATCAGTCCAAATACTTACACGTTTGCCTTCGCTTAACTGCAGAGCTCGAGTATGAGCAATCAGTTCAGCCTTTTGAGCTGATGTTTTGGTGGGCAGGGCTTGTGCTTCTGCCGCCGTATCGACGGCAGTAACTGCATATCCCGATATTCGTTTTCCTTCTTTCATAAAGCTACTGCTGTCCGTGTACAGTTCCCAGTCCGGATCCTGCAAGGGAACATCCTTTAAATCAGGCCTACTTGAATAAACTTCCTCAGTGGTCTGCAGGCAGTTGTGTTCGGGCTTTCCGTCCTCCTGTCGAGCTGAGAGGAACATAGCAGGGTTAACCACAGCAATAGTCCTTGGGTCACATCATCTGGGTGTCTCAGTACCACTTGAGATTTCAGCATTCTACTAGGGGACAGCCAATGTCCACCCCTCTGGTCCAATACTGTAGTTACCATGTGTGGAATGTAAAGAGTTTCTGTCCCATGGTAAGCTTTCGAGCTTCCTGTATTAACAATGCTGTTGCAGCTACTGCTCTTAAACGTCCAGGCAATCCCTGACTCACTGGGTCCAATTGCTTCGAAAACTGTGCCACTGCTCGTTTATATTCTCCTAAGCGTTGGGTTAAAACACCAAGGGCTTGCCTTTCGTGGGTGAACAGTTCAAAAGGTTTTTCTAAATTAGGCAGCCCTAAAGCTGGAGCTTTTGTCAGGACCCTTTTAAGTTGGATGTAGGTGTTCCGATTCTCGTCTGTCCATTGCAGGGGGCCCTTTGATGATTTCAGTAGTTCGTACAAGGGCTTCACCATCAGTCCATAATTAACAATCCACAAGCGACACCATCCCACCATTCCTAAAAAGGTTCTTAGTTCATGGACATTTTGAGGTTCTGGAAGTTGACAAATAGCTTCTCTCCTCTCTTTACTTAACTCGCCTTTCAGGATTTCAAAACCCAAATATGTTATTCTTGTGCAATCTGAGCTTTTTCCTTTGACGCTCGATAACCACTAAGTCCAAGGAAATTTAATAATCTGATTGTCAGTTCCAGGCATTCCGCTCGGGAGTTTCCAGCTAACAGCATATCGTCAACATCCTGTAGCATTATCCCATTCTTATTGTCTCGCCTCCACAGTTCCAATTCTTTTGCTAATTGATTTCCAAAAATTGTCGGACTGTTCTTGAATCCTTGTGGTAACGCTCTCCAGGTACATTGGGTCTTCCTCCCCATTTCAGGATTTTCCCACTCAAAAGCAAATAATTCCTGACCTCCAGAATCAAGTGGGATGCAGAAAAAGGCATCTTTTAAATCTAATGCTGTAAACCACCCGTATTCTTCAGTGAGAGCAGTCAATAGTGCATACGGGTTTGCTACCACTGGGTGGAGATCTTGGACAATTTGATTTACTGCTCTCAAATCCTGACCTAATCTATAAGCTTTCCCATCAGCTTTCTTAACAGGTAAAATTGGAGTATTATACTTAGATTCACGCTCTTTCAACAATCCATACTTTAAAAATTTCCGTATAAAAGGTACTAACCCAATTCTGGCTTCTAATTTTATAGGATATTGTTTCAATCTTACCGGTGCCGATCCTGGTTTAAGGTCTATCCTTACAGATTCAGCTCTCTGTGATTTCCCCGGTACCTCTCCTGCCCAGGCAATGGGAATCACTGCACTCTCGACTTCAGCCGGGATTTTCTTTTCCACCTGTTCAATTTCCTGCAATAACAACATTGAAGCCTGGACAAATTTAGACTCAGGCATTGTTATTTCTACTTCCCCATTTTTAAATCTGATCTCAGCTTCTAATTTTTCTAATAAATCTCGGCCTATCAGAGGTTTTGGGGCACCTGGTAAATACAGAAATTGATGTGTTACCCATTGCTTTCCAATTTTAAATTTTAGACGTTTAAAGAAGGGCCGTGTCTTTGCCTTTCCTGTTGCACCAATAATTCTTACAGTATCGTATCCCAATTCATGCCTTTTTGTAGTTAAAACTGACTAGGTTGCCCCCGTATCAACTAAACGTTCTATCTCTGTTTCATCCTCCCCCAGCTTAATTTTAACCAGAGGCTCTGCTGGGGAAGAGGAAGATCCCTCCGGTCTCCTTCAGTCCCTCGCTTCTATAGCCATCGCGGGAGCGTCCGATTCCTCAGATTTCTGCAAAGCCGGACATTCTCGCTTCCAGCGCCCCTCCTTTTTGCAATAAGCACACTGAGTCTCTCCTACTTGGGGTTTTGGGAATCCTCTGCCACGTCCTCTTCCTCGGTAACCACATCTAAATTCACCCCTAAGTCCTCCCTGAGGACCGTAGGTCCCTCCTAGCACAGCTATTAATCTGGCATTCCCCTCTTCCTTGTGCTGTTTCTATAAACCACCCAAGCCCGCTCCAACAATTTTCCCAAGTGTCTGGCATCTGCTCCCTGTATATTTTGCAACTTTCTCCGAATATCATCAGCAGACTGCCCGGTAAACAAAGTCACGAACTGGCCTCTCCCCTCTTCTGACTCGGGATCAAGGGTCGTGTACTTCCGCGCAGCTTCTTCCAATTTATTTAGGAAATCAGTCGGAGACTCTTCTAGCTTGTTTGATTTCATATAAATTTGACCAATTTGTGGGTTTTGGTATAGCATTTTTTTTATACCGAACAAAATCAACCTCTGATGTTGCTCCAATAACAATTTATCGTCATCATCATTAGGGTCCCGCTCAGGATCTGTTGAGGGAAAGTGTTGTTCTACCCGTCCCTGCAATACCCCGGTGCCAACTGACCCTCCGCCTGGGTTATCGCAGCTCTACGAATCATTTCCCTTTCTGTACTATCAAAGAACACTTGCAGGACGACTTCAAGATCCTTCCAATCTGGGTCCTGAGTTTTAATCATCATCCTAAAAGTATTACCCACACGATCAGGATCATTCCTACAGCTACCGGCGGCTAGTTTCCAGTTATTTAAATCTGCGATTGAAAAAGGCACTTTCACCACGACCGGATCATCGTTCCCGACCTTCCCGACCGCTTGTCACAGCGGGGTTTGCAATGCAGCTCCCTGCCGGCTGCGAGTTCTCTCCGCCACCGGAGTGATTTGTGAAACGCTTTCCTCTGACTCATTGTCCGATCCCTCTGCCCCGGAGGGCTCGGACCCGCAATTTTGAGGCTGGCCCTGTTTTAACCTCGGGGCCGCTAACATCTCTACGTTCTCCTCCTGTTCATTTTGAGTCAGCTTGAAACATCTCTGTCCGAATCTACGTGCCGAACAGCACGCTTTCCCTTTGTCTCTCTCTTGCTTCTCCATTTCTAACGCCGACACCAGAGAATTGTTCGGGGCCAAATTGATTCCACATTTCTTTTGCCGCTCAGGATGTTGCCTTAAAGTAAAGAACGTATCGGCGTACAATGCCTCATCCCGTTTTCCTTCCCTCCGTAGAAACAGCATTAGTTGTAACAAGGTATTACGGTTCAAAGTACCATTTACCGGCCACTTTTCTCCATCCTCCAATTTATGTTAGCGGCCGCCGTTGATTACAATACTTGAATTAATTCATTTTTTTCTTGCAACTCCACCGGGGGATCCAGCAATCTGTTTCCAATAAGCCAAAATACAACACAAAAGTGATTTCCTTGAAATTCCCCCACCCGCAGACGATCCAACGCCCATTTTAATCGCGGGGAATGACACGCGCGGGTGAATCCCGTGTACAACAGCAACACGAACAAATTGCTATAACAAGCAAACAATTATAACGACGACTGCACTTATATTCTCTAGTTGTCTCGAGTGGGGACTTTAACCCCTTCCCATACCAAACAGGGGACTCCAACCCCAGCCCGGGTCTTAAACCCAACCCAGGTCTTAAACCCAACCCTGAGGAGCTTTCGCTGCGTCTTACGGGCAAGTAACCAAAAGAATGCCTTAATACTTACAAAACCGTGGTCTTCACTCAAGGGCTCTTTGGTCCGGGGATCGAGGTCTTCACCGAGAATCCCTGGGTGCCGGCCGAGGTCCTGCGATCCCAGGAGCTCCAGGGCTCTCGCCCACGCAGGCTCGCCAAAACCGATACCGTCAGTCGGCAGATGTAAGAACCGTCTAAAACTCGATTTGTGGTTTTAGAAAGCAGGCAGTCTTTATTGTGGCGCCGGGCGCACGGGGGATCGCTCCACCTAGCATGCGTGCCGAGTTGCTCTACTACAGGCGTTATATATGCAATGAAAAAAATACATATTAATTAGATTACCAGGAAATTAGTTCCATATTCGTACTATTCTTGGAACTCATTAATATATGCAAATGTCCTTAACAAATGCGCATTCATGTGCATCGGTGATCATGCAGGGTCCTCTGGTGGTCCTCGATAGTCTTCCTCATGGTGTCTGCTGGTTGAACTCGGTCCCTGGGCATGCTCAGTTCAGTTTAGGCTTGGTTGCACAATTCTTACTGATACTAAACGAGCTTATTCTAGTACATTTCCCCAATTTATTCTACTGAAGGATACAGTATCTCAAAACTCCCTTCTATCTAATCACGTAGAGCAGGTTCTAAGATTATCTTATTTACGAAGTATTCCAAGTACTTCAAACCTTAGCTATGATGCTGCAATTAAAGGAGGCCATATGTTCTTTTCAAAGCTGCTGTCAGGTATCACCTGAGCCGAGCCTGGACAGGACCTGAGCCTGAGCATGAAGCTGAGCCTGAGCCTGAGCCTAAGCAGGGCCTGAAGCCAAGCCGGAGCCCGAGCCTGAGCGGGGCCTGGAGTCAAGCCGGAGCCCGAGCCTGAGCGGGGCCTGGAGCCGAGCCGGAGCCCGAGCCTGAGCGGGGCCTGGAGCCGAGCCGGAGCCCGAGCCTGAGCAGGGCCTGAAGCCAAGCCTGAGCCCAAGCCTGAAGCCAAGCCGGAGCCTGAGCCTGAGCGGGGCCTGAAGCCAAGCCGGAGCCTGAGCCTGAGCGGGGCCTGAAGCCGAGCCTGAGCGGGGCCTGGAGCCGAGCCAGAGCCCGAGCCTGAGCGGGGCCTGGAGCCGAGCCAGAGCCAGAGCTTGAGCGGGGCCTGAAGCCAAGCCTGAGCCCTAGCCTGAGCCCGAGCCTGAGCCCTAGCCTGAAGCCGAGCCTGAGCGTGGCCTGAAGCCGAGGCTAAGCCCGAGCCTGAGTGTGGCCTAAGCCGAGTCTGAGCTGGAGCCTGAATGGGGCCTGAAGCTGAGCCTGAGCCCAAGCCTGAGCGTGGCCTGAATCCGAGCCTTTAGCCCAAGCCTGAGCAGGGCCTGAAGCTGAGCCTGAAGCCGAGCCTGAGCCCTAGCCTGAAGCCGAGCATGAGCGGGGCCTGAAGCCGAGGCTGAGCCCAAGGCTGAGCGTGGCCTAAGCCGAGTCTGAGCTGGAGCCTGAATGGGGCCTGAAGCTGAGCCTGAGCCCAAGCCTGAGTGTGGCCTGAAGCCGAGCCTGAGCCCAAGCCTGAAGCCGAGCCTTTAGCCCAAGCCTGAGCGGGGCCTGAAGCCGAGCCGGAGACCGAGCCTGAAGCGGAGCCTGAGCCCGAGCCTGAAGCTGAGCCTGAAGCCGAGCCGGAGCCCGAGGCTGAAGCCGAGCCGGAGCCCGAGGCTGAAGCCGAGCCTGAGCGGGGCCTGAATCCTAGCCTGGAGCCGAGCCTGAGCCCGAGCCTGAGCCCGAGCCTGGGCGGGGCCTGGAGCCGAGCCTGAGCCCGAGCCTGGGCGGGGCCTGGAGCCGAGCCTGAGCCCGAGCCTGGGCGGGGCCTGGAGCCAAGCCTGAGCCCGAGCCTGGGCGGGGCCTGGAGCCAAGCCTGAGCCCGAGCCTGGGCGGGGCCTGGAGCCTAGCCTGAGCCCGAGCCTGAGCCAGAGCCAGTGCCTAGCCTGAGCCCGAGCCTGAGCGGGGCCTGGAGCCGAGCCTGAGCCCGAGCCTGAGCGGGGCCTGGAGCCGAGCCTGAGCACGAGCTTGATCGGGGCCTGAAGCTGAGCCTGAAGCCAAGCCTGAGCCCTAGCCTGTAGCCGAGCATGAGCGTGGCCTGAAGCCGACTCGGAGCGGGGCCCGAAGCCAAGGCTGAGCCCAAGGCTGAGCGTGGCCTAAGCCGAGTCTGAGCTGGAGCCTGAATGGGGCCTGAAGCTGAGCCTGAGCCCAAGCCTGAAGCTGAGCCTTAACGTGGCCTGAAGCCAAGCCTGAGCCCTAGCATGAAGCCGAGCCCAAGCCTGAAGCGGAGCCGGAGCGGGGCCTGAATCCTAGCCTGGAGCCAAGGCTGAGCGTGAGCCTGAGCGGGGCCTGGAGCCAAGGTTGAACCCAAGCCTGAAGCCGAGCCGGAGCGGGGTCTGAAGCCGGGGCTGAGCCTGAGGCTGAGTGTGGCCTAGAAGCCAAGCCTGAGCTGGAGCCTGAATCCTAGCCTGGAGCTGAGCCTGAGCGGGGCCTGGAGCCGAGCCTGAGCCCGAGACTGAGCCAGAGCCAGTGCCTAGCCTGAGCCCGAGCCTGAGCGGGGCCTGGAGCCGAGGCTGAGCCCGAGCCTGAGCCAGAGCCAGTGCCTAGCCTGAGCCTGAGCCTGAGCGGGGCCTGGAGCTGAGCCTGAGCCCGAGCCTGAGCGGGGCCTGGAGCCGAGCCTAGCTGGAACCTGAGCTCAAGCTGGTAGGTGACACTGGGGACGCAGTGGGGACACTAGTGGGTGACAACCTGGTGGGTGACACCATTCCGAGGCGGATGACGCTGTTCCCTGGTGGGTGATGTTCCTCACCGGGTGATGCCGGTGTCAACACCGGGGGTGGGGGAGAGGGAGGTGGGCCCGCGGTGTCACCCTGTGGCGTGTCCCCAATTTGGGGACTTCCCCGTGTTCCCTCTGTGTCCCTCCAGGCCTGCCTCCAGCCGGAGCCGGTGACACTGGATCCTGCCGGCACTGTCACCATCATCTGCCAGGAGGAAGAGGAGGAGGAGGAGGAGGTGGCGTTGGTCTAAGCTGTGCCACCGCCCACGGCGACAGCCGGTGGCCTCGGCCTGGAGCGGCCATGACGCGGCGACACCGTCACCGGGAACCTGCCGGGACGTTTTGGGGGGTGGTGGCCCTCCTTGGGGACACCGTGCTGTGCCCAGGGGTGTCACCCCTTTGGCACCCCCATTTTGGGGGTGGGTGGGGCTCAGCCGAGGTGCCCCCCACCCATGGGTGCTGCGCCGCAGGGGAGGGGACGCTCTATTTTTGTATTTAAGGTTTATTTTGTGATATTGGGGGGGTTGGGGACGTTCCCTCCCGCCCCCGGCTTTAATAAAGGACGATGGAGACGAGTGGCTGGTGTGTCTGTGTGTGACACGTGGGGGGGTGGCCCAACCTGGTGGCCTTGGGGACATCCTGGGGGTGGCCCCATTCTGCCCCCTCCCCCAGCTCCATTTTGTGGCCGGGACCAACCCATCAGTAGGTTCCAGAGTTAATGGCAGGGAAAGGGGTGCTTCCTTTGGGAATGGCCACACCTCCTGTGCCCTATAGATATGAGTGGCCTCTACACACACACAGCCCCATAGCCTCTGCCCCTATAGCCCCGTAGATCCCTGTGCCCTCTCAGCCCCTATGGCCACTGTAAGCCACGCCCCCCAGCCCCTATAGCCCCTCCCTCCACCCCATGGGTTCCTATAGCCCCTGCCCCAGCTCCCTCAGCCGCTATATCCCCTCCCACAGCCCCTATGGGTTCCTATAGCCCCTCCTAGCCCCTATAGCCCCCCTGCAGCCCCCTGGACCTCTCCCTATACCCTCCATACACCCCATGGCCAATCTCCAGCCCCTGGAGCCCTCTTCCAGATCCAAACTTATAGCTTCCTCTCCACCACCTATAGCTTCTTTCCAGCTCCCTATAGCACCCCTATAGCCACCCTCCAGCTTCTACCATTCCTCCGCAGCTCCCTATAGAACCTCCCAAATGTCAGTAGCCGCTGGCCCCTATAGCCCATTCACAGCCCTGACCGACCCCCTTTAGCACCTCCCCAGAGTCTATAGGTCCCCATAGGTGCTCTCCAGCTCCTACAGCTGCCCATAGTCCCCCATAGCCCCCAAAGCACTTCTACAGCCCCTATAGACCATCTCCAGCTTTTATGGCTTCTCCCCATCACCTGTAGCTCCCCATGGCCCTCTCTAGCCCTGTGCCAGCTCCTATAGACCCCCCCCCAGCCCTTATAGCTACTTTTGCGCCACTACAGCCCCCATAGTCCCCACAGTCATCTATAGCTGCTTATCATCCCCTATAGCCCCTATAGTCCCTATAGCTGCTCATCATCCCCCTAGAGTCCCCTATAGCTACTCATCATGCCCTGTGGTCCCCTATAGCTGCTCTGCAGCCCCTATAGCCCCC
This sequence comes from Morus bassanus, assembly GCA_031468815.1. NCBI lineage: Eukaryota > Metazoa > Chordata > Aves > Suliformes > Sulidae > Morus > Morus bassanus. The sequence goes on from JAVHSO010000205.1 coordinate 53,203, forward strand.
ATAGCCCCTATAGCCGCTCATCATCCCCTACAGTCCCCTATAGCTGCTCTGCAGTCCCTATAGCACCTATAGCTGCTCATCATCCCCTGTAGTCCCCTATAGATCCTCTGCAGTCGTTATAGCTGCTCATCATTCTGCCTGCTTGCCTATAGCTGCTCTGCAGCCCCTATAGTCCCCATAGCCCCTATAGCCACTCATCATCCTCTACAGCTGCTCATCATCCGCTGTGGTCCCCTATAGAAGCTCGGCAGCCCCTAGAGCCCCCATAGCCCCTATAGCCACTCATTGTCACCTGCAGAAGCTCGGCAGCCCCTATAGCTGCTCATCGACCCCTACAGTCCCCTATAGCTGCCCTGCAGCCCCTATAGCTCCCATAGCCACTCATCGTCCCCTATAGGAGCTCTGCAGCCCCTCCCCATCCCCTATAGCCCCTCCGCCAGCCCCCGCCGCCCCCGATGCCCGCCCCGATAGGCCCCGCCCCCGCAGGCCCCACCCGGCAGCCCCCCCGTAGCCCCCCACCCCCCGGGCGGGCCGCGCATGCGCGCTGCGCCCAGCCCATCCCGCCGGCCGCGGCCCCAGCAGGTACCGGACGGGGGGGCGGGGGGGGCCGGGACCCCCGGGACCCCCCCGGCCCATCCCGCCCCCGCCGCCCCCGCCCCCAGCGCGGCCCCGGGCCCGGCCTCTCCCTGGCCCCAAGCCCCGGCCTGGCCCCAGCGCCCACCCCCCCCGGTGTCCCCCCCCGGTACCCCCCCCCCGGTACCCCCCCGGTACCCCCCCGCGGAGCCCCCCCCCCGTCCCGGTGCCCCCATCCCGGTATCCCGGCCCGGCCCTGCCCCAGCCCCATCCGCATCCTGGTACCTCGGGCCCATCCGCATCCCAGGGCCCCATCCCAGTATGTCCCCCCGCCGATCCCAGTATCCCACCCCCATCCCAGTATCCCAGCCCCATCCCAGGCCCCATACCAGTCATCCATCCCCCCATCCCAGTACTCCCATCCCAGTCCCCCCATCCCCATCCCAGTATCCCATCCCAGTCCCCCCACTCCCATCCCAGTCCCCCCATCCCCATCCCAGTCCCCCATCCCAGTCGCCCCACTCACATCCGAGCACCACCACCCCCATCCCAGTATCCCATCCCAGTACCCCCACCACCATCCCAGTATCCCACCCCCATCCCGGGCCCCATACCAGTCATCCCTCCCCCCATCCCAGTACCCCCCATCCCAGTACCCCATCCCAGTCACCCCATCCCCATCCCAGTATCCCATCCCAGTCCCCCCACTCCTATCCCAGTCGCCCCACCCCCATCCCAGTCCGTCTGCCCCATCACAGTGCCCCCATCCCATTCCCCCCCCATCCCAGTATCCCATCCCTGTACCCCATCCCTGTACCCCCACCCCCATCCCAGTATCCCAACGCCATCCTGGTCCCCATCCCAGTCCCGCCCCCCCAGTCCTCCTCATCCCACCATCCCCATCCCCGTATCCCATCCCAGTACTACCACCCCCATCCCCATATCCCATCCCAGTCCCCCCACCCCCATCCCAGCCTGTCTCCCCCATCCCAGTATCCCCACACCAGTCACCCCCCATCCCAGTACCACCCCCCCATCCCAGTATCCCATCCCAGTCCCCGCACCCCCATCCCAGTCTGTGCCCCCCCCCCCAGTATCCGCACACCAGTCACCCCCCCATCCCAGTACTCCCATACCAGTTGTCCCCCCCCAGTATTCCCACCCCAGTCACCCCCCCATCCCAGTACCACCCCCCCCATCCCAGTATCCCATCCCAGTCCCCCCCCACACCAGTCACCCCTCCATCCCACTACCCCCATCCCAGTGTCCCCCCCCATCCCAGTATCCCCACACCGGTCCCCCCATCCCAGTTCCCCATCCCAGTACCACCACCCCCACCCCAGTCTGTCCCCCCCATCCCAGCATCCCCGCACCAGTCACCCCCTCATCCCAGTACCACCACCCCCATCCCAGTTCCCCATCCCAGTCCCCCCACCCCCATTCCAGTCTCCCCTCCATCCCAGTATCCCCACACCAGTCACCCCCCCATCCCAGTATCCCCACACGAGTCACCCCCCCATCCCAGCACCCCCATCCCAGTGTCCCCCCCATCCCAGTATCCCCACACCGGTCCTCCCACCCCCCCCCATATCGGGGGGGGAAGGGGGGGAGGGGTGTTGGCACCCCCAAAAGCCGCCCCCCCTCCCCCCAGGCCACCGCCATGACGAAGGAGCGCGGGGGGGACCCCGCGGGGGGAGGGGCGCCGCCCCCCGACCCCCCCAGCCCCGTGGTGGAGCGCCGCAAGAAGCCGGTGGTGCACCCCGCCGCCCCCGCCCCCCTGCCCAAGGACTACGGTGAGCCCCCCTCCCCGTGCCGAGACCCCCCCCCAACTCGGCACAGGGGTCCCCAAGGGACATCCCGGGGACAGGACACCCCCCCCCCAAAAAAAAAAATATTTGGGGGGGGGCCCTGGGCGGGGCCCCAAGTGGGGATTCTCGGATGGCTGCTCTGGGGTTGAGCAATGTGGGGGATCTGACACACATACCCCTCTCCCCCGCTGGGGACAGGGACCCTCCCCAGGGAACACGGGGACCCCACGGGGACAGGGACCCCACCCCCAAAAACAGACATGCCTGGGGGAGGGTCCCAAGTAGGAATTCTGGGGGATTCTCTGATGGCTGCTATGGGGTTGTGCGCTGCTGAGTGCCCCCTCCTTTTTGTGGACAGCGACAACCCCCCTATGGGGACAGTGTCCCCCTCCATGGGGACAGAGACCCCCCCCTTGTCACAGAGACTCCCCCCATGGCAAAGGGCCCCCGTGGGGTAGGCTCTGGAGCCCTGAGTGGGGATTCTCAGGTGGCTGATACGGGGTTGTGCACTGCGGGGTGCCCCTCCACGCCCCCACCCTGTGTACCCCCCGTCCCCCTGTGTCCCTCCCTGTCCCTCTGTGTCACCCCCCTGTCCCCCCGCCCCGTGTCACCCCCCAGCCTTCACCTTCTTCGACCCGAATGACGCGGCGTGCCGGGAGATCCTGCTGGACCCTCGCACCACTGTACCCCAGCTCTTCGCCATCCTGCGCCAGTGGGTGCCCCAAGTGCAGCACAACGTCGACGTCATCGGCAACGAGGTTGGGGGGGGGGGTCAGGGTGCTGTGGTGGGGGCGGAGCTGGGGGGTCAGGGTGCCATGGTGGGGGCAGGGTGCTGCGCGAGCCATGGGGGCAGGGGGAAAGGAATGAGGGGTGCCATGGGGGGATAACTGGGAGCACTGGGAGGGGAACTGGAGAGGTCCAAGAGCTCTAGGGAGGGTACTGGGAGAACTGGGAGGGGAACTGGGGAGGTCTGGGAGCTCTAGGGAGGGTACTGGGAGCACAGGGAGGGGAACTGGGGAGGTCCAAGAGTTCTAGGAAGGGTACTGGGAGCACTGGGAGGGGATCTGGGTAGGACCGGGAGCTCTAGGGTGGGAACTGGGCGGTCACTGGGAGCACTGGGAGAGGAACTGGTGAGGTCCAGGAGCTCTAGGAGGTCACTGGGAACACTGGGGGTTTGACTGGGAGCCCCAGGAGAGTTACTGGGTGGGAATTGGGGGGAACTGGTGTGTAACTGGTGCAACTGGGCAGATCCTGCGCCGCGGGTGCCACGTGAACGACCGGGACGGACTGACGGACATGACGCTGCTGCACTACGCCTGCAAGGCCGGCGCCCATGGCGTGGGTGGGTGGCACGGGGTCCCCGCATCCCCCGATCCCAGCGTCCCCAGTCCTGGTGTCCCCACGTCCCCAGTGTCCCCATGCACCCATGTCCCCAGTGTCGCTATGTCCCCAGTGTACCCAGTCCTGGTGTCCCCACGTTCCCAGTGTCCCCAGCATCCCCAGTCCTCATGTCCCCACGTCCCCAGTGTCCCCATGTCCCCAGCATCCCCAGTCTCAGTGCCCCCCACAACACCAGTGCCCCCCCCAGCCCTGACCCCACGCTGGGTGTCCTGGGGTGACGTCCCCATCCCCACGCTGGGTGCCCCCGGGTGATGTCCCCACCCCCACGCTGGGTGCCGAAGGGTGACATCCCCACGCCAAGTGCCCCCGGTGACATCCCCGTCCCCGTGCCAGACACCCCAGGGTGACGTCCCCATCCCCACACCAGGGTCCCCCGGGTGACGTCCCCATCCCCACGGTGGGTGCCCCAGGGTGACATCCCCACGCCGGGTGCCCCCGGTGACATCCCTGTCCCCACACTGGGTGCCCCTGGGTGACGTCCCCATCCCCACACCAGGGTCCCCCGGGTGACATCCCCATCCCCACGGTGGGTGTCCCTGGGTGACATCCCCATCCCCACACCGAGGTCCCCTGGGTGACATCCCCATGCCAGGTGCCTCCAGTGACATCCCCATCCCCACGCCGGGGTCCCCCGGGTGACGTCCCCATCCCCACAGTGTGTGCCCATGCCACGTGCCCCCGGTGACATCCCCATCCCCATGGTGGGTGTCCCTGGGTGACATCCCCATCCCCACACCGAGGTCCCCTGGGTGATGTCCCCATCCCCACGGTGGGGTCCCCAGGTGACGTCCCCATCCCTACGGCGTGTGCCCCTGGGTGATGTCCCCATGCCACGTGCCCCCGGTAACGTCCCCATCCCCACACCGGGTGCCCCTGGTGACGTCCCCATCCCTGTGCCGGGGTCCCCGGTGACATCCCCATCCCCACGCTGGGTGCCCCTGGTGACGTTCCCATCCCTGTGCTGGGGTCCCTGGGTGACATCTCCATCCCCACGCCGGGTGCCCTCAGCGACGTCCCTGTCCCTGTGCTGGGGTCCCCGGGTGACGTCCCCATCCCCACGCCGGGTGCCCCTGGTGACGTCCCCGTCCCTGTGCCGGGGTCCCCGGTGACGTCCCTATCCCCACGCTGGGTGCCCCCGGTGACGTTCCCATCCCTGTGCTGGGGTCCCCGGGTGACGTCCCCATCCCAACGCCGGGTGCCCCGGGTGACGTCCCCGTCCCTGTGGCGGGGTCCCCGGGTGACATCCCCGTCCCCACGGTGGCTGTCCCCCCGCAGGGGACCCGGCGGCAGCCGTGCGCCTCTCGACGCGGCTGCTGGCGCTGGGGGGGGACGTGACGCTGCGCAGCCGCTGGACCCACATGAACGCCCTCCATTACGCCGCCTACTTCGACGTCCCTGAGCTCATCCGCACCCTCCTGCGAGCGGCCGCCCCCCGAGGTGAGGGACACCCCGACACCACCATAGGCGGGCGGGGGACACTGGGGTCCCCAGGGGCAGGATATTGGGGTCCCCTGGGGTGCAGGACACTGGTGTCCCTGGGGAAGGACATTGGAGTCCCCTGGGGAAGGACATTGGGGTCCCAGGGGTGCAGGATTTTGGGGTACCCTGGGGCAGGACATTGAGGTCCCCTGGGGGATGGATACTGGGGTTCCCTGGGGTGCAGAATTTTGGGGTCCCCTGGGACAGGACACTGGTGTCCCCTGGGGTGCAGGACATTGGGGTCCCTGGGGTGCAGGACACTGGTATCCCTGGGACAAGATATTGGGGTCCCCTGGGGAAAGGACATTGGGGTCCGCTGGGACAAGACATTGGGGTCCCCTGGGGGATGGATATTGGGGTTCCCTGGGGTGCAGGATTTTGGGGTCCCCTGGAGCAGGACACTGGTGTCCCCTGGGGTGCAGGTCATTAGGGTCCCCTGGGGAAAGGACACTGGGGTCCCCAGGAGAAGGACACTGGGGTCCCCTGGAGGCCAGATGTTGGGGTCCCAGGGGTGCAGGACATTGGGTTCCCCTGGGGAAGGACACTGGGGTCCCCTGGGGAAGGACATTGGGGTCCCTGGGACAAGACATTGGGGTCCCCTGGTGGGTGGAGATTGGGGTTCCCAGGGGTGCATGATTTTGGGGTCCCCTGGAGCAGGACATTGGTGTCCCCTGGGGTGCAGGATATCGGGGTCCCCTGGGGCAGGACATTGGGGTCCCCTGGGGAAGGGACACTGGGATCCCCAGGAGGAAGACACTGGGGTCCCCTGGAGGCCAGATGTTGGTGTCCCTGGGGTGCAGGATTTTGGGGTCCCCTGGGGTACAGGACATTGGGGTCCCTGGGACAGGACACTGGGGTCCCCTGGGGGATGGATATTGGGATTCCCTGGGGTGCAGGATTTTGGGGTCCCTGGAACAGGACACTGGTGTCCCCGGGACAAGACACTGGGGTTCCCTGGGGCAGGACATTGGGGTCCCCTGGGGTGCAGGACATTGGTGTCCCTGGGGCAGGACGTTGGGGTCCCTGGGGGATGGATATTAGGATTCTCTGGGATGCAGGATTTTGGGGTCCTCTGGGGCAGGACACTGGGCTCGCCAGGAGAAGGACACTGGGGTCCCCTGGAGGCCAGATGTTGGTGTCCCTGGGGTGCAGGACATTGGGGTCCCCTGGGGTACAGGACATTGGGGTCCCTGGGACAGGACACTGGGGTCCCCTGGGGGATGGATATTGGGATTCCCTGGGGTGCAGGATTTTGGGGTCCCCTGGGGCAGGACACTGGGGCCCATGGGGTGCAGGACATTGAGGTCCCCAGTGGGGATCAGGCTCCCGCGGTCCCACGGCCCAGGGTGCCGGTGTGCATGGGGCGGGGCGGGGCGGGGCGGGGCGGGGCGGGCCGTGCCTCAGTTTCCCCCCGCAGTGCTGCACTCGACCTGCAGCGACTTCAGCCACGGGACGGCCCTGCACATCGCGGCCTCCAACCTCTGCCTGGGCGCCGTGCGCTGCCTGCTGGAGCACGGGGCCGATCCCGCCCTCCGGGTACCGCCGGGGCACTGGGGGCACTGGGGGGGACTGGGCGGGGATTGCGGGGGGACTGGGGGTTGGGGGTGCAATGGGGGATTGGGGGGATTGGGCGGGATTGTGGTGCTGGGGGGGGCTGGGAATTGGGGTACTGGGGGCTATTGGGAGGGATTGGGGTACTGGGCATATTGGGAGGGATTGGGATTGGGGGGGGATTGGGAAAGATTGGGGTACTGGGGGCATGTGGGGTGGGGAAACTGGGGGGGATTGGGAGATGGGGGGGTATCGAAGGGTATTGGGGGGATTGGCAGGGATTGGGGTACTGGGAAGTATTGGGGTGTATTGGGGGTGTTGGGAGGGATTGGGGTACCGGAGGGTTTTGGGGGATTGGGGTACTGGGGGGGATTGGGGTACTGGGCATATTGGGAGGGATTGGGATATTGGGGGGTATTGGGGGCTTTTGGGGGGTATTTTGGGTATGGGGGTACTGGGGTATCAGGTACTGAGGGGTAGTGGGGCTATTGGAAGGGGTTGAGGCATCTTGGGGGTACAGGGAGGGATTGGGGGTGTCGAGGGGCATTGGGGTGTCAGTGCTAGTGGGGGTACAGGGGGGCATGGGGGTGCTGGTAACATCACATTGGGGTGCTCGGGGGGGGCTGTGAGGCTACCCAGGGGTGTCAGGGTGCCCCATCGCGCTGAGTACCCCCAAACCGACACCCCCTTTTCCCCCCTGCAACCCACAGAACAGCAAGGGGCAGGTGGCGGCCGAGGTGGTGCCGGACCCCACGGACATGGCGCTGGACAAGGCGGAGGCGGCGCTGGCGGCGCGGGAGCTGCGGCGGCTGCTGCTGGACGCGGTGCCCCTGAGCTGTAGCCTCCCCCGCGTCACCCTGCCCAACTACGACAACCTGCCTGGGAACCTCATGCTGCTCTGCCTCGGCCTCCAGCTGGGCGACCGCGTCCGCGTCGACGGCGGGAAGGTGGGGGGGACGCGGGGGGACGGCACCCCATGGCACCCCATGGCACCCCGGCGGGGCGCGGGCAGCACCCGTGCAACAGTGGGCTGCTCTGCATGGGGATGCAGGCATGGCATGGGGGGAGCTGGGGGGTCAAAAGCGGTTTTTGGGGTGAATAACGGAGTTTTGAGGGAGCATGGATGGATTTTGGGGTGCTCAAATGGTTTTGGGGGGCTGGGTGCTATTAGGGGTGCAGGGGCCCAGCAGCACCCCGGCGGGGCGCAGGCAGCACCCGTGCAACCGTGGGCTGCTCTTCACGGGGATGCAGGCGTGGCATGGGGGGAACTAGGGGTGAAAAGTGGGTTTTGGGGTGAATGGTGGAGCTTTGGGGGGGTGCATGGATGGGTTTTGGGGTGCAGAAATGGTTTGGCGGGGGGTCCCATTGGTGCGGAGACCCAGCAGCACCCTGGCAGGGCGCGGGCAGCACCCGTGCAACAGCGGGCTGCTCTGCAGGGGGATGCAGGCATGGCATGGGGGGAGCTGGGGGGTCAAAAGCGGTTTTTGGGGTGAATAACGGAGTTTTGAGGGAGCATGGATGGATTTTGGGGTGCTCAAATGGTTTTGGGGGGCTGGGTGCTATTAGGGGTGCAGGGGCCCAGCAGCACCCCGGCGGGGCGCAGGCAGCACCCGTGCAACCGTGGGCTGCTCTTCACGGGGATGCAGGCGTGGCATGGGGGGAACTAGGGGTGAAAAGTGGGTTTTGGGGTGAATGGTGGAGCTTTGGGGGGGTGCATGGATGGGTTTTGGGGTGCAGAAATGGTTTGGCGGGGGGTCCCATGGGTGCGGAGACCCAGCAGCACCCTGGCAGGGCGCGGGCAGCACCCGTGCAACAGCGGGCTGCTCTGCAGGGGGATGCAGGCATGGCATGGGGGGAGCTGGGGGTCAAAAGCGGTTTTTGGGGTGAATAACGGAGTTTTGAGGGAGCATGGATGGATTTTGGGGTGCTCAAATGGTTTTGGGGGACTGGGTGCTATTAGGGGTGCAGGGGCCCATCAGCACCCCGGCGGGCCACAGACAGCACCCGTGCAACCGTGGGCTGCTCTTCACGGGGATGCAGGCGTGGCGTGGGGGGAACTAGGGGTGAAAAGTGGGTTTTGGGGTGAATGGTGGAGCTTTGGGGGGGTGCATGGATGGGTTTTGGGGTGCAGAAATGGTTTGGCGGGGGGTCCCATTGGTGCGGAGACCCAGCAGCACCCTGGCAGGGCGCGGGCAGCACCCGTGCAACAGCGGGCTGCTCTGCAGGGGGATGCAGGCATGGCATGGGGGGAGCTGGGGGGTCAAAAGCGGTTTTTGGGGTGAATAACGGAGTTTTGAGGGAGCATGGATGGATTTTGGGGTGCTCAAATGGTTTTGGGGGGCTGGGTGCTATTAGGGGTGCAGGGGCCCATCAGCACCCCGGCGGGGCGCAGGCAGCACCCGTGCAACCGTGGGCTGCTCTTCACGGGGATGCAGGCGTGGCATGGGGGGAACTAGGGGTGAAAAGTGGGTTTTGGGGTGAATGGTGGAGCTTTGGGGGGGTGCATGGATGGGTTTTGGGGTGCAGAAATGGTTTGGCGGGGGGTCCCATGGGTGCGGAGACCCAGCAGCACCCTGGCAGGGCGCGGGCAGCACCCATGCAACTATGGGTAGCTCTGCATGGGGATGCAGGCATGGCATGGGGGGAAGTGGGCATCAGAAGAGGGTTTTGGGGTGAATAATGGAGTTTTGGGGGTTCATGGACAGGTTTTGGGGTGCAGAAATAGTTTTAGGGGGTCCCAGGGGTGTGGGAACCCAGCAGCACCCAAGTCGGGCACAGGCAGCACCCGTGCAACCACGGGGTGCTCTGCGTGGGGATGCAGGCATGGCGTGGGGGTGAAACGGGCGTTTTGGGGTGAATAATGGAGTTTTGGGGGTGCAGAAATGGTTTGGGGGCGGGCTGGGGGCTCCCAAGGGTGCAGCCACCCAGCCCCAGTACCTGTGGGGCACCCTCCACATCATGGGGTGGGGGTTGGTGGGGATTTTGGGGGGCTGGGGGAGGATTTGGGGGGGCTGGGAGGGGATTTTGGGGCGCTGGGAGGCATTTTGGGGTGCAGGGGGAGCATTTTGGGGTGCAGGGGGCACCCAGGGCTGCCATGTGTGTTGTTCCCCCCCCCCCCCCCGCCCCAGGTGGGGACCCTGCGCTTCTGCGGCACCACGGCCTTCGCCAGCGGGCAGTGGGCGGGGGTGGAGCTGGACGAGCCCGAGGGCAAGAACGACGGCAGCGTGGGGGGGGTCCGCTACTTCATCTGCCCCCCCAAACAGGGTAGGGACCCCCGGGACCCCCGGGGGGGGCGGGGGGGGGGGGACCGGATCCCCGGGTCCCTCGGAGACACTCCCCGGACGCCTGGGTCCCTCTGGGGGTGGGGGGATCACCCTGGGCGGGCAGTTCGGCTGCCTGGGACCCTTTGCGGGGGGGATCAGTTGGTCTCCTCTCCCCCTGGGATGTAGTGGGCTATACTGGGTTGTACTGGGCCATACTGGTCTGTACTGGGCCATACTGGTTTGCAGGCGTCTTCGCCTCTGTTTCGAAGATCTCCAAGGCAGAGGAGCAGCCACCGGCGCCGTCCCCGCCCCCCAGCCCCCCGGACCCCCGGCCCGAGCACCCCACAAGACCCGCAAGGACAAGAGAGGTACGGCCGGACCCCTGGGTGCCCCCCCGGACCCCTGGGTGCCCCCCTGCACCCCTGGGTGCCCCCCCAGACCCTTGGGTCCCTCCCGGACCCCAGGGTCCCCTGTCGTGTCCTGTGTCGTCCCGTTTCCCCCCGCCCAGCTCATCCCCTTTACTCTGCCCTTCCCTTTGGCTCCGCCCCCCCCCATGCTCATTGGAGGGAGCCTCGGGATTGACTGGCTGGGTGGGATTTGAGGGGGGACATTGGGAAACCCCGCCCACCAACGGTAGGGGGCGGGGTCATAGGTGGGGGTGGGGCCTGGCAGGGTGGGGTGAATGGGGGGAGGAGCTGTGTCAGGGTGGGTGGGGCTTGACAGGGTGGGGCATTGGAGGGGGCGTGTCCCATCTGACTCCACCCCTGGCAGGGGGTGGGGTCAGGTAGGGGGCGTGGCTGTGACTGGGAGGGGAATGGGGCGGGGTCAGCGCGGTGGGTGTGGCCCCTGTGACCCCACCCCTTGGCAGCCCCTGGGAGGAGGGGCGTGGTGGTGGGGGCAGTGCTGGTGTAGGGGGCGTGGCCCCGCGGTGGGCGTGGCCCCGCGGTGGGCGTGGCCAGTCTGACCCCGCCCCCCCTTGGCAGCCCCCCCGGAAGCGGGGCGGGGCGTGGCTGGACCGGGAGGGGCGCCGCGTGGCCCCGGGGGACGCGGTGCTGGTGGCCGGACAGCGCCCGGGGCGGGCCCGGTTCTACGGGCGCACCGACTTTGCCCCCGGTGAGGGACCCCCCCCCCCCCCGGGACCCCCCCTCGGGACCCCCCCCCCATAGGACCTCCCCAATCGGAACCCCCTTGGGACCCCCATGAAAAACCCCCCCATGAGACACCCCCCCCCCATGGGACCCCCCACCCATGGGACCCCCCCTTGGGACCCCCCAAGAGCTCCCCCTTGGGACCCCCTCTCCCTTGGGACATCCCCAATGGGACCCCCCCCCCCTTGGGACCCCCCCCCTCCCTTGGGACCCCCCTCCCATGGGATGCCCCTTGGGACCCCACCCCTCACGGGACCCCCCCCTCATGGGACCTCCCCCCCAAGAACCCCCATTGGGACCCCCCCCCATGGGACCCCCCCACCAATGGACACCCCCCCCTTGGGGACCCCCCGTTGGTACCCCCCCACGAACTCCCCCTTGGGACCCCCCTCCTTTGGGACACCCCCAATGGGACCCCCCCCGCCATGGGACCCCCTCCCATGGCATGCCCCTTGGGACACCCCCCCCCAGTGGAAACCCCCCCCCCTTGGGACCCCCCAAGACCCCCCCATGAGGCTCCCACCCTTGGGGACCCCCCCTCCCATGGACCCCCTCCCTTGGTACCCCCCCAAGAGCTCCCCCTTGGGGTCCCCCTCTTAAGGCCCCCCCAAGACCCCCCTATGAGGCTCCCCTCCTTGGGGACCCCCCCCCCCATAGGACCCCCCCTTGGTACCCCCCCAAGAGCTCCCCCTTGGGACCCCCCCTCTTGGGACCCCCCCAAGAGCCTCCCCATGAGGCTCCCCCCCTTGCGGACCCCCCCCTCCCATAGGACCCCCCCCTTGGTACCCCCCTCCCTTGGGATCCCCCTCCCATGGGACGCCCCTTGGGACCCCCCCTCATGGGACACCCCCCCCTTGGGACCCCCAAAAGCCCCCCCCCCCGGGACCCCCCCAGGACCCCCCGCTGCCCCCCCCATCTCACACCACACCCCCCCCCCGTGCGTGTGCCCCCCCCAGGGTACTGGTTCGGGGTGGAGCTGGACTCGGCCGGGGGGAAACACGACGGCTCCGTTTTCGGGGTGCGGTACTTCTCCTGCCCCCCCAAACACGGCGTCTTCGCCCCCCCCATCCCGCGTGCAGAGGTACGGGGGGGGGGACATGGGGGGGACACGGGGGGGGGGGACATGGGGGGGGGACATGGGGTGGGGAGGACTTTGGGGGGATGGGGGGGACATGGGGGGACACGGGGTGGGGGGGGAATTTGGGGGGACACGGGGTGCGGGGGACTTTGGGGGGACTTTGGGGGGACATGGGGGGACTTTGGGGGGGCCTTGGGGGGGGGTCAGGTCTGTGTCACATGTGTCCCCCGCCCTGGTGACATGTCGTGCGTGTGTCCCCGCCCCCGCACAGGGTCGGGGGTCCCAGGGAGGAGCCGGGGGACGGTGGCCCCGAAAAGAAGGTCCAGCAGGTCACCGGTGTGTGCTGATTGGCTGGCGGGCAGGGCGGGGTGCTGCTGGTTGGCTGGCGGGCAGGGTGGGGCACTGCTGGTTGGCTGGGCGGGGCATTCCTGATTGGCTGGTGGGCAGGGTGGGGCAACGCTGGTTGGCTGGTGGGCTGGGCGGGGCATTCCTGATTGGCTGGTGGGCAGGGTGGGGCAATGCTGGTTGGCTGGTGGGCTGGGTGGGGCATTCCTGATTGGCTGGTGGGCAGGGTGGGGCACTGCTGATGGGCCAGGGTGGGATGGACTGTTTGGCCCAGGGTGAGATGGGATTGGCCAGCAGGAGGAGTGTTTGTTGCTGACTGGCTGGTGGGGTGGAGGTTTGCTGTTGATTGGCTGGCAGGACATGGAGCAGCTGATTGGCCAGCAAGCTGGCCATCCCCATGCTGACTGACTAGCAGGACAGGCCAGGCCACTGCTGATTGGCCAGTAGACAGGACAGGCCTTTATTGATTGGCCAGCTAGCCACCAGGGGCTTCCCCCATCTACTGATTGGCCAGCCGGTGGGGAAAACCTCACACTGATTGGCTGGCCAGCCCGGCCGCCATTTCCCCACCCCTTGGAATGGCGGGGGGGGGGGGCTGTGACTGTGTGTGTTCTCCCCCCCGTGTCCCCTCATGTCCCCCCCCGTGTCCCCCCCCGTGTGTCCCCACCGTGTCCCCGCAGTGTCACAGCCCAAGCGCAACTTCCCGGCCGTGCGGACCCCCAAGGACATCACCTCAGAGAGCTCCTTCTCCAGGTGGGGGAGGGACGGGGAGGCACACGGGGGGGGGGAGGGAGGGGACACGGGGACCCCCCAGGGTGCCCCTGGCCCCGCCCCGGCCCCGCCCCACACCCACAGTGGCCCCTCTGTCCCCAGGTTACTCTTCTGCTGCTGGTTCCCCTGGATGCTGCGGGCCGAGATGCAGTCCTAACCCCTCCCCCTGCCTTGCTGACCCCTCCCCCCCACCGCCCCTCCCCACCCAGTGCCTTGGGCCCCTCCCCACACCTGGGGAGACATCATGTGACCCCCCCCCGCCCCCTCTCCGCCCCTCCCCTCCTTGCGCCGGGCTGTTCACTCTGGAACCTACTGATTACAGTGATTGGGGTGGGGGGAGGGAGTTGAGGCCAGCCCCGCCCCCCAACCCCTCCCCCACCCCTGTTTTGGGCTGTTCACCCTGGAACCTAGTGATCGCAGTGACAGGGCAAGTTGATGCCCCCCCCCCTCCCCTGGCCTTCTTTTTGGCTGTTCACTCTGGAACCTACTGATGACAGTGATAGGGGGTTGCTGCCAGCCCCTCTGCCTCCCCCCCCCCCCCCCATTTTGAGTCGTTCACTCTGGACCCTACTGACTACAATCGGGGGAGGAGGGGGTTTATGCCAGGGACCCTTCCCAAAAACCTGTTCCTGAGCTGTTAACTCTGGAAACTACTGATTACGCCCGGGGCAAAGGTGGGAATCTGGTTTATACTGGTGGGGTGGATTCTCCAGTGGCTGATAGTGGGGTTGAGGACCCCCCCCAGCCCCCCCACCCCCCAAAAAAAAGGGACCCAGGTGTCCGGGAGGTGCAGAGGGGGAGGCCCCGGCCGCCTGGGTCTGTGGTGTCACACTCCCTGCCCCTCCCCCCCCGCAGTAGCAATAACGTCCCCTCCCCCCTGTGATCGTGTGAGTGACTTTAATGTCCCCTCCCCCCCCGGTCTCCCCCCATCCCCCCGTGTTCCCCCCCCTGCTGCCGCATGGTCCCCCCGGACCCGCTTCTGCCACCAATAAACACCTTTCTACGTCCCATGGCTCCAGGGGGATGGGGGGACCCCAAAACAGGGGGGGCAGGAGGACCCCAAAGATGGTGGGGAGACATTGGGGGGTCGGGGGGTCTCCTAAAGCTGGGGGGGGGCATGAGGGGGACCCAAAGGTAGGGGGGCACATGGGGGGGTTGTAGGGGGACCTCAAAGCTCGGTGGAGGCGGGGGGGACCCCAAAACTGGGGGGGACATTCGGGGGGGCATGGGATGTCCCCAAAGATGGCAGGGGGACATGGAAGGGGACAAGGGTGTCCCCTAAAGCTGGGGGAGTGCATGGGGACATCCCAAAGCTGAGGGGGGACCCCAAAGCTCGGCGGAAGGGGGGGACTCCAAAACTGGGGGGGGGGGGGGGCGACATTCGGGGGGTTGTGGGTGGTCCCCAAAGCCGGGGGGGACATGGAGGGGACAGAGGGGGGACGCATTGGGGAGGGTGTGGGGAGACCCCAAAGCTGGTGGGGACACGGGGGACCGTGGGGTCCCTGTGAGGGCACTGCGATACGGCGGGACCCCACGGCTGGGGGGGAGGGCAGGGGGGGCCAGGGAGACCCCTGGTTGGGGGGGGCGGGACACGGGGACCCCAAAAGTAGGTCGTCCGGGGGGGGGGGGAACGGACACGGGGGACCCCCCTCCTCCAGCGCCGCCATCTTCTCTCGGCGCGCCGCATTGTCGTCACACGCGCGACCGGAAGGGCGGTGCCCTCTTCTTTCCTAGGGATGGCCACGCCCCCACTGCCTGCCTGGCTCCGACCAAGGTCTTGGCCCCGCCCCTCCAGCGCTAGGTACCGCCCCTATGCGATAGGCCACGCCCCCTTCCCA
>JAVHSO010000206.1:0-95044 GCA_031468815.1 Morus bassanus
CGTCCCGCCCTCCCCGTCACGTGACTCTGTGAGAGGGCGGTGGCACCCGTCACGTGAGCCGCGCGGCGACACAAAATGGCGGCGTCGTCGGGAAGATGGCGCGGGCGAAGGGAGCGGAGCGGAGGCAGCCGGGACGAGCCTTAATTTAATAGAAACCGGATCGCGACACCCGTACAGCCACGTGCGCCCGCGGAGCCCCACCCACCCCCCCCCCCCGCCGGTACCGGGCGGGGTCTCGTGCCCCCGCCCCCCGCCGTACCGGGCCCGGCGCCCCTTCCTGAGTCCTCGCCCCGGCCCCCTCCACTCCCCGGGCCCGCCCCGGGCGGGCGGCGGCGCCATAGAAAAGAGTCCAGGTCTCACAGAGACATTACGGTCCCGCCGCGGGGCCGGCCGGGCCGCACCGCCCCTCACAGCTCATCCCGCGGGGCCGCCTCCGCCGCCTCGGGCTCGGCCTCGGGCTCCTCCTCATCCTCATCCTCCTCCTCCTCCCCATCCCCCTCGTCGTCCCCCTCCTCCTCCTTCTGCTGCTTCTCCTCCTCTTCCTGCTTCTTCCGCTGCTCCTCATCCTGCTGCTCCTTCATCTTCCTCTCTGCCTCCTGCAGGACATGGGGGAGGTCACCAGGGGGCTCACCAGGGGTCCCAAATGGGGACTGGGGGGGGTCCCAGAGCCCAGCCCCATCCCCTCCCCTACCTTGGTGGCCCCCCAAGTCTCATTTCCAATCTCCTCTGCCAGTTTCTCGTCATCTGTGATGAGGAAGTTATCAAAGATGGTGCCAGACTTCACCTGTGGGACATGGGCAGTTTAGGGGGGGCACAGGCAGGACATGGCCCCTTGGGGAGGGGGCTGCCACCCCACACACCTGCCAGAGGTCAAGGCCGATGACGCCAAAGCTGTCATAGGCATATAGGTGCGGGTCAGGGCTGTACTCGGGGTTGTCGATCTCAGGATGCACCCACTTGCCCTTGTAGTCGGGGTTGTCGATCTGCCGGGGCTTCCACTCGCCCTGGGGGGGCAGGGGGCGTCAGGGGGAGCACGGCTCAGCCCCTGGAGACCCCCCTCCAGACCCCCGGCCTCACCTTGTACTCAGGGTTCTGGATGACAGGGGGCTCCCACTCCCCATCCATCTCCTCATCCCAGTCCTCTGGCTTCTTGGCATCAGGGTCAGGGATGTGCTCAGGCTTGTCCCAGTCCTGGGGGTCCAGACAGGGTCAGGGCACTGCCACAGCCCCCCCAAGCCCCACCACAGTCCCCCAGAGCTCCCCCCAACCTCGGGCTTGGTGTCCTCAGGGTCATCGATCTTGGCCCGCTCATCCCAGTCATCGGGTTTCCGGGCCTCAGGGTCCTTGATCTTCCTGGGGGGCAGGAAATCCCAGTCCTCCTCCAGGCTGCCCGACTCCACACGCCCATTGTCAATCTTCACCTCATAGGTGTTGTCGGGCCGGACCACCAGCGTGTAGAGGTGGGTGAACTCGTCATCCTGTGGGATGGGGCAGCAGCTCAGCAGGGCCAGGGACCCCCTGGTGGGGCAGGGCAGGGCCCCCTGCATCCCCCACCCACCCACCCACCTTGCAGCGGATATCCTTGTTGATCAGGACGTTCTTCCCCTTGTAGTTAAAGATGACATGGACCTTCTTGGTGCCCGGGCCACAGATGTCAGGGCCTGGGTGGGGGGACAGGGGTGAGGGGGGGGCCCCACACAGCACCCCAGGAAACCAGAGCAGGGACAAGGGACCCACCAAACATGATGTTGTACTCCGAGTCACCATGCATGTCCTCCTGGTTCAGGCTGGCTGGGAAGAGCTTGACATAGCCACCACCGCAGTCAATATTCTGCTCGTGCTTCACCGTGAACTGCACCACCAGTGTTTTGTCCCAGTTGCTAAAGGCTCAAAGCGGAAGAGATGGCGTAGAACCGGGCATCCTGGCTCGTCTGGATCCCTGTGGATGCGGGATCATTGGGGTCAGGGGACTCAGGCCCCAGGGGCCCCAACCCAGCACAGTGCAGCACTGGGGGTCACCTCACCTTTGTCCTTCTCAGAGTCGCCATAAAACTTCCCAGCTGTGAGGACGAACCGGCCGTAGTCAGGCTTGTGCTTCGATTCCACCCACCGGCGGGTCCAGGCATCTGCAGGAGGGAAGAACACAGGAGCTCAAGCCCCTTCCCCAGAGCTGGGGAGTTGGTTCTGCCCCTGCCATGCAGAGCCAACAGCAGGACAGCTCCTAAGGCCTGTCACGCTTCAGAAGAGCCCATCGAGCAGATCTGCACACCTGCACCCACAGCCAGAGCTGGGCCTCCCCCCCCACATCACTCCTCCACCCCTTTCCCTGCTGCTGGAGCCCCAAAGGGAGCTAAGGTTTCAGGGTATCTTTCACTGGGGGGCTGCAGGAAGATTCAGGGTCCCAGGAAAGGACAAACCACCAGTGTGAGTTGGCTCCTGCCCGGCCAACCCACGACAGCCCCTACCCACTACCTCTCTGCCCCTCCAAGCCTGGAGGGGGTGGGGGGTGGGCCCAGCCCCCTGTATCCTTGCAGGTGGCCATTCCCCAGCCCAGAGTAGAGCTCCTACACAAAGCTCTCCTCAAGACCACTTAGTGAAGCAGGCCCTGAGCCGCCCTCCACCTTTCTACTGACCCCTACCCCTCTCCTAGATCTCTAAGCCCCCTTTATCTCCCCCAGCTCTACCAAAGGACTGACCCAGAGCCCTCACCCACCGCACCATCCCTCTAAAGACCCGTACCCTCCTCAGCCCAAATCCTTCATCCCCCATATAACCCTCACCCTCCTCAGCCCAGGTAAGATCCCCCAACCCCCCCATCTGTCCCATACACCCCCTACCACAACCCCTCACCTCCCACTCAGGAGAGGCCTATAGGCTCCTCATGTATCCTCCCTCACCTTAAGGAACACCCTGGGTCCCCACAGCTGCCTCCCTCACATAGGGGGGCTCCCTCCTCAGTCCCCCAAGGTCCCCACAACCTCCCTCTGTCTCAGGGACCCCCCCCCCCAGGTCCCACTTCACTTCAGCCCACCCCCCCCAGGTCCTCCACAGCCTCCCTCCACCTCAGGGACTCCCCCAGATCCCCCTCACCTCAGGGGACCCTCCAGTCCCCGCCCTCATTTCAGCCCAGCCCCACCTCGGGACCCCCACCCACCCCTCACCTCCGTCCGTGAACTCCTCCCGGAAGAACTGGGTGGGCCCGGCCGCCGCCATCGCCAGGAGGGCGCCAAGCAGGACGGGGAGGCTGAGGCGGCTCATGGCGGCGGTCCCAGGCGGTGATGCCGCTCCTTCCCTCCCTCCCGGCCCGGCGGCGCCCGACACTGCGGAGGGGGGCGGTGGCTGTGCCCCCTTTTATCCGCCCACCGCCCCTCGGCCCGCCCACGGCCCCAACCCATTGGCCCTCGCCCGCGCGGGGCCCGCTCCCATTGGCCGGCCGCCCGCTGGCCGGCGGCGACGGCGCCCCCGAACGTTGGCGTCCCAGATGGCCGCTTTCCATTGGCTGAGCGCGACAGCCAATGAGGAGCGACCACGCGTTCGGAGGGAGACGCCCCCCCCACCCGCACACTCCTCACAGGGCGCGTCACCGCGGTCACGTGGGGTCGGGCGCTCTTAAAGGGCCAGGCCTCCCACGGCCCACGTGGGGGGCGGTCCTGGCCATCCCGTAACGGCACTGGAAGTGGGGTTGGGTCCCGACACGGCGGGGAAGCACGTGGGGGGGGGGAAGGCGCACGGGACGGGACGGGACGGGACGGGACGGGACACGCGGGGGGGGGGTTTCCCCCCTGTCTCGAGCAGTTATGATCTTATATAGAGCTGTGATGCAGTGATAATGTAATATAGCCCAGCAATATCATAGCACATATAAAAGGCAGGGAGGTGCGGGGCGGGGGACTGCACTGCTGAGGCGCTGACGCCCCCCGATCTGGCCCCAGGGGCTGTCGTCACGGTGACAGGGTGCCTGGGGCCGGTGTCACCACCGGGACAGGCCGGGCCTGGGGTCGTTGTTGCCATGGTGACGGGGCTGGGGGTGACGCGGGGGGGGGGGGGGGGCGGCCTGCCACTTCGCTGAGATCCTCGCAGGCCCAGGGCGCGCTAAAGTCGCTTTGCGCCTCATGACGTCACTCTGCAGCCTCACGGCGTCACAGTCCTCCCGCAGCACCGGGCGCCCCCCTAAGCCACGCTCAAGATGGCGCCTCGCCACACTCAAAATGGCGCCCGCCCCGCCGCTTCCGGGGAGCGTCGGTAGCGCTTCCGGGGAGCGCGGGGAGCGCTTCCGGGAGAGCGCCGGGATGTCGCCGAGCGTGGCGGAGCTGCTGCTGCAGCAGCTGGAGCGGGAGGCGGCGGGGCCTGGCGGGGGTCTCTGCAGCCTGGAGGCGGCCGCCGCCCTCGGCCTCGACCACCAGACGCTCGTGGGCGCCGTCAAGAGCCTCCAGGCGCTAGGGGAGGTAGGAGCGGTGGGGCGCAGGGCCGGGCGGCGCTCGGGGTCCCGGTGTCCCGGTGTCCCGGTACTGAGCCCGGTGCCGGTCCCCGCAGGTGATCGAGGCGGAGGCGCGGGCGGCCCGGCGGTGGGAGCTGAGCCCTGAGGGTGCGGAGGTGCTGCGGGACGGCAGCCCCGAGGTGCGGCTCTTCCGGAGCCTCCCGGTGGAGGGGCTGCCCCAGAGCGACGCCATGGTGAGCGGGGGAGACCGGGGGGGAGATGGGGGGGTACCGGGGACGCCAGGCCTCTCACAGCTGCCCTGTCCCCGCAGAAGCTGCCCGGCGGCTCGGTGGGCTTCAGCAAGGCCATGGCCAACAAGTGGCTGCGGCTGGAGAAGGGGACACCGGGCGGCCCCCGCGTCCTCCGTGCCGTGAGTGTCCCCCGGGGAGCCGGGCGAGGGTCCCCTGAGGCCGGGTGCATCCGGAGGGGGGACCAGGTGGGGGTGTCTGGGAGCCGGAGGGGGGACAGATGGGGGTCCCCTGGAGCTGGGGGTGTCCTAGGGGGGGACAGACAGGGGTCCCCTGGAGCCATGAGTGTCCCGGGGGGACAGATGGGGGTCCCCTGGGGCTGGGGGGGCAGGACAGACAGGTGTCCCCTGGAGCCCCGAGGGCGGACAGCCAGGGGTCCCTGTTGGGACTGGGGCTCTCCCCAGCCCCCTGAGGGGGCTGCCCCTCCATCATGCCCCCCACCGTGCCCCGCAGGTGCCAGAGGTGCAGGACGCGGTGCAGCAGAGCCTGCAGCAGGTACAGCGGGGGGAGGCCGAGAGCCTGCCCGAGCGTGACCGCGCCGAGCTCAAGAGGAGGAAGCTGCTGCTGGAAGTGTGAGCGAGGCAGGGGGGGCAGGTTTAGGGGTGCCCCCTGAGCCCCCCTTGCCCCCCTAACCCTCTCTTGCCCACCCCAGCACCCTCAAATCCTACTGGATCCGCAAGGGCAGCGCCTTCAGCACCGCGGTGGCACGGCAGGAGACGGAGCTGACACCAGAGATGATCGCCACGTGAGTCTCGGGGGGCCAGCCCTACCGTGACCCCCCCGACCCTGCCTGTGACCCCCCCTGACCTGGCCGTGACCCCCCTGACCACCCCTGCAGGGGCTCCTGGCGTCAGCGCCCCTTCAAGCCCTACAACTTCTCAGCGCTGGGGCTGCCGCCCGCCTGCGGCCACCTCCACCCCCTGCTGAAGGTGCGCTCCCAGCTCCGCCAGATCTTCCTGGAGATGGGGTGAGTGGGGGGTGCGGGGTGGTCCCAGGGAGGGCACGGCTCCCCACCTCCCCAGCGCCACAGCCCCCCCCACTGATGCCGCAGCCCCCAGGTTTACAGAGATGCCGACCGACAACTTTGTGGAGAGCTCCTTCTGGAACTTCGACGCCCTCTTCCAGCCCCAGCAGCACCCGGCCCGCGACCAGCACGACACCTTCTTCCTGCAGGGTTGGTGCCAGAGGTGGGGATACAGGGGGGCCGCCCCAAACCTCACTGACCCTCTCCCCACTGACCCCCCCCACTGTATCTGTGCCCCTCCAGACCCCGCTGAGGCCCCCGAGCTACCCGCTGGCTACACGGCCAAGGTGAAAAAGGTCCACTCACAGGGAGGCTACGGCTCGCAGGGGTGAGGGCAAGACCCCAGGGCTGGTGGGGGCGGGTTGGGGAGCCATGCCCCCCCACCCGGGGCTGTGTTCCCCACCCCTTGCTGAGCCACCCCCCCTCCAGGTACAAGTACGAGTGGCGGCTGGAGGAGGCACGGAGGAACCTGCTGCGCACCCACACCACGTCTGCCAGTGCCCGGGCGCTCTACCAGCTGGCTCGCCAGGTGGGATGGGTTTGGTGGGGGGGGGCACAGGGGGGTTTGGGGGGCCTGTCTGATGTCATCCCTCCTTTGCCACCCCACAGGAGAAGTTCTCCCCGGTGAAGTACTTCTCCATTGACCGCGTTTTCCGCAACGAGAGCCTGGATGCCACCCACTTGGCTGAGTTCCACCAGGTGGAGGGGGTGGTGGCTGACCGTGGCCTCACCCTCGGCCACCTCATGGGCATCCTCCGGCAGTTCTTTACCAAGCTGGGTATGGGGGGCACCAGAAGGGGCACATGGGGGGGCCAGGGCCACCCCAGGGTTCCCCTCACCCCACTCTCTTCTCAGGCATCACCCAGCTACGCTTCAAGCCAGCCTATAACCCCTACACGGAGCCCAGCATGGAGGTGTTCAGCTATCATGAGGGTGAGGGGGGGCCCCTGCCATGGAGCAGGGGGGTCCTGGGGGTCTGCGCAGGCCCCCAAGGAGCCCTAGGATCTGTGTGTGCACCCCCAGAACGGGGCAGGGATGGACCCCACGGTCTGCATTGTGACCCCATGGAATGTGTGTGGGGGGGAATTGGGTGGACTTTTTGGGGCAGCAGCTAGCTTAGCCTCATTCTCTCCTCAATTGGGTGGGGGGCTCTGCGGTGGTCTTATGGCGTGGGGGTCAGCCTAGCCTTGCTCTCTCCCCTGGAGGAGGATCTTTGGGTTGTCTCTACGGGGCGGTGAGGCTCTGGGGTTCCACTATGGAGTGGCCTGGTGTCATACTGTCTGAGGCAGGAGGTCTCTGGGGTGCCCCATGGTTGGGGACCCCACCTCACCCCCCTGTGGCGGGGGGACCCCCCACCTCACCCCCTCTAGGGTTGAAGAAGTGGGTGGAGGTGGGAAACTCGGGTGTCTTCCGCCCCGAGCTGCTGCTGCCCATGGGGCTGCCTGAGAACGTCTCCGTCATCGCCTGGGGGCTCTCGCTGGAGCGGTGAGTTGGGGGGCAGCAGGGAGCCCTGGTGTGGGGAGGGGGCTGCCCCTGCTGATTCCCCCCCCTCCCATCTCCTTTGCCAGTCCTACCATGATCAAGTACGGCATCAACAACATCCGGGAGCTGGTGGGGCATCGCGTCAACCTGCAGATGGTCTACGACAGCCCCCTCTGCCGCCTGGATGCCTAGATCTTGATGTCCTGGGGAGGGGTACCCCGTCCCCAAATAAACCCCCTTTGCCCAGCTGTGTCCTTGTGTCTGTGCTGGAGGCAGGGATCAGACGTGGGGCAGTGCTCGGGAAGGGTTTATTGTGAACAGGGGCCTGGGAAGCCCCAGGACCTCGCTCAGCTCTGGAGGGGGCCTCTGTGGCCTCACCCAGCTCTAGGGGGGACCCCATATCGTGGCACAGCTCTGGGGCTAGCAGTACCCCCAGGCACTGGAGCCCCGACCACGGCTCCCCACGACCCCCTGGCACGTCTCAGCTCGGCGGCCCCACACCGGGGCACCTCCCCGCCCATCAACCGGCCTCCCCGGCCCACAGAACCCCATCGCCCGGTGCGCCCCGACCGTACCGTCCCCCGGCGCCATCGCGGCTCCGTCTCCTCAGCGCCCAGCCAGGCTCTTCCCGCCTTTTCCCCTCCCGCCTTTCATTGGTCTCCCCGCGGCCCAAGCGAGCGCTGATTGGCCGGTGCAGGTGCCCGTCGCCCGCCGAGGCCCCCGCCCACCGCTCTCTTCTCAGGGCGCTAAGGAGCGGCCGCGGTCCCGGGTCCCACTTCCCCGTCTCGGGGCTCCGGCCGGACCCGCTCCCCGCCTCCCCCGTCCCTGCCGCTCCCCTTCGACGCGGGCCCCCAGTTCCGGCGGTGGGACCCCCGCCCGGGGCTGGGGGTGTCCTTCCCCCTCCCACCAGCCACCCCCTAAGGTGGGTATGTCGCGAAAGGAGCGTGAGGGCCCCGAGACGGAGCAGGAGGCAGCAGTGGGCGACAGCCCCTTCTTCACAGGGGTGGGCAGGGACGCGCCCCCCAGCGAGGACCCTGACAGGTAACACGTTTCCCACCCTCCGCTTCCTCACAATTTTGACCTAAATTGAGGGGAAAATTGGAGATACGAGGAGTGAAACCCCCCCCCGCCCCAGGCGGTGCAGCGAGGGGTGTCCTGGGTGACACGTGCATCCCCTTGTCCATGGCCCACCACATTCATTAGTGAGGTTCCCAATGTTTCCCAATTAATGCGACCAGCCGGGGCAGAGCACGTCCCCATCCCCATGGGGCATGCGCCCCTGACGTGTGGGTCCTGTGTTTCGGATGAGGATGGAGGTGCTGCCTGTGGCCCCCCGGCCCGGCACAGAGGCGGTGCTGGATGGCCAGGCCTCCCGGTACTTCGCATTGCTGGATGCCAGCGTTGGAAGCCTGCAGCAGCGCGCGCAGCAGCTGATTGACAGGGTGAATGACAGCCGCAAGGAGGACCACACCGTGATGAGTGGCTTCAGGGAGAGCCTGCTGCTAAAGGTGGGGGCTGGGGAGTGGCAGGGGGCTGCTGGCGCAGGCAGGGAGCGGCAGGCGAGGAGACCCCAGCCCATGCCAGCCCCTTGCTGCCGAGCAGGGCTGCACGGTCTCTGTTTGATGCGTTTAATGGCATTATTCCGCCCAAATTAGCAGCAGGCTGGGGGGTGGTGAGACAAGGCGCTGTGGGAAGAGAACTTGATGCAAGCAGCCTCTCGCAGGGCACTGGCGCCAGCTGCAGAGCCTGGTGTGCCGTATGCACCGGCACTCGCTGCCATGGCGGGGGGGAGCTCCCCCAGCCCTTTGGGGGTGGCTGCAGCTGCCTCAGGCCCCGCTTTGGGGAGCAGAGGGGATGCCAATGGCTCCCCCCGTCCCTGCGCAGCTGCTGGCTGCCCTTGGTGTCCTCGCTCAGCTGCGTGCCGCACCGGACTTTGCTCCCGCCAGTGTCCCTGCAGCCTGGGGGGGCCGTGCCGGCAGGGCGGGATGGGGGGCTCCCACAGGCCCACATGCAGATGGCAGCCCAGCCTCAGCAGCTGTGGCTCATGGTGACCCAGTGCTCAGTGGCTACTGCGGCCGGCGCTCTGGCTACCGTGGGAGCAGCTGGCGGCAGCAGCAGCCAAGCCAGGCCGGGAGCTGTGCCAGCCTGGGCGGCCGCAGCTGCCACCCCCTCCGGGGACGGCAACCAGGCACCGGCTGTGCGAGCGGCGCTGCCCACCCCCACAGCCCGGCAAGAGCCGTTTCCCCCCCTTTTCTGCCCCGGCATGGCAGGTCTCGGGTCTGGCAGAGCAGCTGGAGGAGCGGCTCTTCCACCTCTACGACCTCAACAATGAGCTGATCCAGGAGCGGCTGCAGGAGCTGGCAGAGGTGATGGAGCGCGTGGGGCAGGCTGAGGCTGAGCTCCGGCAGGTCTGCCGCACTGTGGAGGCAGCCTACCACGACCTCTGCCTGCAGCCTGAGACCTGAGCGGGGCCCCAAATCCACAGGGGCTCCCCCAAACCCACGGGAGCTACCATGGCAGCCCACCTGCCCCAAAGTGGGGCAAGCGTTGCCTGCTGCTGCTGTGCCAGGGCAGCTGTGAGTGGGAAAGGGGGATTTTGGCCCAAAAGGGCTTTTCCATTGCTGTTGGTGTTCAGGTTTAGCATAAATAAAAAGAGCAAAATAAAAACCCAAATGCCACATCCTGGGGAGCTGCCAGGGCTCTGCCGCCCGCTCAGTCCCCACCGCACACAGCACATGCTGAAGCAGGGCCCCCCCACCTCCTGGCAGCAGAGCTGTGTCCTGGCAGCTTAATTAATGCTGACAAGGCTGGCGCTGACGAATGGAGGCCAGTGCGGGGTGGCTTTTCCACCTTTTATTGGCGAGTGGCCGTGAGGACGGCAAAGGCACCAGGGCAGTTCACCGGCCAAGAGGCTCCATGGCAAAGCTTGACACAACCAGGCTGCCAGGTCCCAGCGGTGACACCAAGTCCTGTCAGTGACAGCGGGTCCGCTTGGTGACACCTTGTCCTGTTGGTGTCACCAAGTCCCATCGGTGATGCTGGGTCTGGTCGGTGACAGCAGGTCCCATCGGTGACACAGTTCAGGCATCAGCACCATCTCCTCACGTCCTTCCCCGTGGGGAGCGGACACATCCCCCACAGGTGACGTCCCAGCCCCGCCGCTGGTGGGAGCACGAGGCCGGTCACGCCGCAGAGCGTTGCAGCCGTGTGCCACCAGTGCGGTGCCGGGCGCTGACTCCCGCTGCTAGCCCCGCGGCGCTGGTGGCTTGCTGGGGGCAAAGGCCTGGATGCCGGTGATGGCTCGGCCCAGGATCAGTGCGTGGATGTCGTGGGTGCCTGCAGGCGAGGGAGCGGCCAGGCCTCAGGGGCGCCCGGTAGCGCCGGCGCCGGCAGGACCCTGCGTCCCCCAACTGGCGCAGTGGTACCTTCGTAGGTGTTGACGGCCTCCAGGTTCATCATGTGCCGGATGATGTGGTACTCGTCGCAGATCCCGTTCCCCCCCAGCATGTCCCGTGCCTCCCGGGCAATGGCCAGAGCCTTCCCACACGAGTTGCGTTTCAGCATCGACACCATCTCAGGGGCTGCCCTGTGGGGACAGGGAAGCTGGCACCCCCCTGCCACCACCACCAGACCTGCTCCCTCCTCGGCAGCACCCACCTGCCCTCATCCTTGAGGCGGCCGAGGCGCAGGCAGGCCTGCAGCCCCAGGGCGATCTCTGTCACCATGTCCGCCAGCTTCTTCTGCACCAGCTGGTTGCGTGCCAGTGGCCCCCCAAACTGGCTCCTGTGGCAGAGGGGGGGCAGTGGGGCCAGGGGGAGAGAGGGGACGACACCCCACCCCACCCCCACCCCATTTCGGGGTACCCCCCAGCCCCGGCGTTACCTGTCGAGGACGTACTGTCGTGCTGTCTCCAGGCAGGCCTCGGCGGCGCCCAGCGCGCCCCAGGCGATGCCGTAGCGGGCGTGGGTCAGGCAGCCAAAGGGACCCTGGGGCAAGTGGTCATCACTAGGGCTCCCTGTCCCACGGCAGGGCCCCCCCGCACACCCCCCTGTGCATGCCCCCCCCTTACCGCCAGGCCAACGGCATGGGGCAGCAGGTTCTCCTCTGGCACCTCCACGTCGTCCATCACGATCATGCCGGTGGCGGAGGCGCGGAGCGAGAACTTGCCCTCGATTTTGGGGGTGCTGAGGCCAGGCGTCCCCCGCTCCAGCAGGAACCCCCGCACCCGCCCGTCCTCCTCGCACACCGCCCACACCAGGCACAGGTCAGCCACCGGCGCATTGGTGATCCTGGCGGGGGGGGCCGGGGTGTGTCAGGGTGGGGGGCTGGGGGTGGTGTCCCCGTCCCCTCCCCTGATTTGGGGCTTACCAGGTCTTGGAGCCCCGCAGCGTGTAGGTCTTGGTGCTGGGGTTGTAGCGGGCCCGCGTCTCCATGCGCCCCGGGTCACTCCCATGGTTGGGCTCCGTCAGCCCAAAGCACCCCAACAGCTCCCCCCGTGCTGGGGG
Organism: Morus bassanus; assembly: GCA_031468815.1. Lineage (NCBI taxonomy): Eukaryota > Metazoa > Chordata > Aves > Suliformes > Sulidae > Morus > Morus bassanus. The sequence goes on from JAVHSO010000206.1 coordinate 11,737, forward strand.
GGGGGAGGCATCAGGGGGACCCCCGGACCCCCACAGCCCCCCACCTCTGCCCCATGACCCCCCTGCCCAGGTCACTCCCACGGTTGGGCTCTACCAGCAGCTCCCCCGGGGAGGGAGGACACACATCGTCAGGGGGACCCCAGGAACACCATGGCCACCCCTCCTGCCCCCCAGCCACCCCCCCCATGCCCCATGGCCCCCCCACTTGCCCCACAGACACGCCCCCTCCTGCCCCACCGTCCCCCCCAGATGCCAGTCTCACCCAGGGAGGGCAGGAAGCGGTCCCGCTGGGCAGGGGTCCCATAGGCCAGGATGGGATACATGACGAGGGAGGACTGGACGCTCAGCACCGAGCGGTAGCTGCTGTCCACCCGCTCCAGCTCCCGCGTCACCAGCCCGTAGCCCACCGAGGTGGTGCCCGCACAGCCATACCCTGGGGACAGCGTCACCCCACGGAGACCCCCAGCCCCCACAGCCATACCCTGGGGACAGCATCACCCCACGGAGACCCCCGGGACCCCCCGGCCGTACCCTGGGGACGGTGTCACCCCACGGAGACCCCGAGGACCCCCCAGCCGTACCCTGGGGATGGCGTCACCCCACGGAGACCCCCGGGACCCCCCGGCCGTACCCTGGGGACGGTGTCACCCCATGGAGACCCCGAGGACCCCCCAGCCGTACCCTGGGGACAGCGTCTCCCCACGGAGACCCCTGGGACCCCCCAGCCGTACCCTGGGGACGGCGTCACCCCACGGAGACCCCTGGGACCCCCAACCGTACCCTGGGGACGGCGTCACCCCATGGAGACTCCTGCCCCTGCCCCCAGCTGTACCCTGGGGATGGTGTCACCCCACAGGGACCCCCAGACCCCCAGCCTCAGGAATTGCAGCCCTCTGCCCCCCCCAGGAACCACACCCCTAGCCCTAAGGAGGACCACTGCCCCCCCCAGCCCCTCCCCAGGGGTCCCAACGCACACTGGACTCCCCCAATAACACCCTGGTAACCCCAGGGGGGACCCCTGGCCCCCCCGCATTCACCCCTTGCAGTCCCCCAACTCCCCCCCCAGGGACCCCACAGCCCCCTCCAAGTCTCCCCCACTCTCTGGTGGGGGTCCCGGTCCCCCCATTGCCCCCCACTCACCTTTGATGGTGGGGCCCAGCACACCCAGCGCCCCCATCTCGGAAACGATCTCCCGGTCAAAGACTGGGGTGGGGTGGGGGGGTGGGGGGTGCGCACGGTGAGGCGTGAGGATGGCTGAGCTGGGGTGGGGGCAGTGGGGACCCCCCGGATGGGGGCTTCCCCCACCCCTGCCCCCAACTTTGGCCACCCAGGGCCCTGCAGGGAAGGGGCGGGGGGGGGGTGCTGGGGAGGATTAGGGGGTACCAGGGGAGAGCTGCGGTATCTGGGGGGCCATGGGGGTGCCCTGGGGAGTATTTGGGGTGCGGGGGGGGCACAGATGCCAAGGGAGTAACAAGGGTGAGGGTAGGGGATGAGGGGTTTGGGGGGTATTTGAGGACACGGGGGAGGATTTGGGGGAAGATTCTGGGGTTTGGGGGAGGAGTTGAGGAGCGGGGGTGCGGGGCGGGGTGTGCCGGGGGCGCGGGGCCGGTACCCTCGTGGCGGTTGGCGTGCAGGACGCGGGGCAGCAGCCGCTCCTGGCAGTACTTGCGGAGGGTGTCCCGCAGCAGCTGCTCCTCGGGGGTCAGCAGCTCCTCCAGCCCCAGCGGGTCCCGCCAGTCGAAGGGGGCTGCGGCTGCGGGGGGGCACACCGCGGGGGGCCACAGGGGCATGCGTCAGCACCAGCCCCACGGCTCACCCACACATGTGCCCTCCCCTCCCCAGCAGCGGGAGGGGGGGGCGGGGGGGGCAGTTGGGGGTCTCGGCGCCCTGTCGCCACTCACCCTGCGGGGGGGGGGCCGTGCCCCCCCAGCGGGCGCCCCTCCGGGCCAGGCGCAGCAGCGGGGCGGCGAGTCGCAGCGCCATAGGGGTCTGGGGGGGGGGCGGCAGCTGAGCCAGGGACCCCCAACTACTCCCCTAGAGATCCCCAAGACCCTTAAATACCCCCAGGGCCCCCCCTGCTGCTCCCGCCCCCCCAAGCCAACCCCGACCCCCCCCAACGGCCTCCGGCCCCCCCCCCCGCACCGTGCGAGCGCGGCGGCGGCGGCGGCGGCGAACGGGCGCCGAGGAGCCTTCAGCCGTGACGTCACGGGGGGTGGGGCGGGGGGGGCGTGACTTTAACCCGCGCCTGCCCGGGCTCCGGGGTGGGGGGGGCCCAGGGCTGCGGGACCCCCAAACCACCGCCCGGACAGAGCCGGGGGGAAGGTGGGGTGGGGTCGGGGGGGGGTCCCAAGGCCGCGGCGCGATGACGTGTGTCCCGCCCCCCTCCCATTCCCCCCGAGGCGCAGGCAGGTGGTCGGTGCTGTACAGGCTTTATTGGCCCCAGGGGCCCCCCCGGCACCCCCTGCCCGGGGGAGGCGTTTGCATAGCGAGAACGGGGGGGGAATAACGTCATGGGGGGTTGATGATGTCACCTCCTTGGCCAGCCCTTGCGGTGATGTCAGCTGCTGTTGTAGGACATCGCTGCGTTCCTGGGATGCGTCAGCCCCTCTCAGTGACCTCACAGCGGTGACATCACTGCCCGGCACCAGTCACTGCCCCCACCCCGCCATCACCACAGCTGTAACATCACCATCCCCACTCTGCCAGTGACACCATAGCTGTGACATCACCATTCCCACGCTTTCAATAACATTATAGCTGTGACATCACCATTCCCACACCTTTGGTTACATCAGAGCTGTGACAGCAGCACCCCTGTTACATCATAACTGTGACATCACTGCTCCTATGGTGTCAGTGACATCGTAACGGTGACATTGCCAATTCCACACCACCGCCAGCACCGTAGCTGGGACATCGCCGCTCCACCGTCACCAGTTGTGACATCACATCACTCCCCAAAGTCCACTGCCACTGTGATATCACCGCTCCCCATCCCCGAGTGACATCAGAGCTGTGCCCTAGCCCCTCCCACCCCACCTGTGACATCACTGCTGTGACATCAGCAAGGCAAGAACCAGGGCCAAACAGGAGACTGGGGGTGGGGGGTGGGGAGCAAGACCCCGAGGTGGGGGGCCGCCAGGCCAACGACATCACACCGGGGAGGGGTGTCACAGCATTAACCCTTCGCATATGCGGGGAGGTGCCGGGGGGGGGGCCGTGAGCCACTGCTGTGGGCGGGGTGGGTGGGGGCCCCGCATGCCTGGGGGTCCCCCCCGATTTACAGCCGCAGGGGGGGCGGCGGGGGGTGCTCAGCGGCCGGGGGCGGGTCCGGCGCTCCGGGGGGGCCCCAGCGCACCATCCCCCTCCCCGGGGACCGCGCTGGGTCCCACCACCACGATGGGCACCGGCGGCCCCCCCGGGGCGCCCCCCCGCCGGGCCTGCTCGTGCTCCTGCACCGGGCTCAGCGCCTTGGGGGGGCCCCGCGGCGCCCGTTCGGGCTCCTCCGGCCCTTGGGGGGCGGCCTCGGCGCCGGGGGGGGCCCCCCAACAGCAGCGGCAGCTCCTGGCGTCCCAGGCGGCGGGCGGGGGGTGCGGGGGGCGGCCCCTCGGCCGGGCTCTCCCCATCCCACTCGGCCAGGCTCTGCAGCGGCGGCTCGGCCGGGAAGTCCTTGCGGGCGGCCTCCAGGCCGTGCTTGCGGGGCGCCCCCGCCGCCGCAGCCGCCTTCTCGGGGGGGCCCCGGCGGGCCAGGCGGGGCGACTCGGCGGCTTTGGGGTGCAGCTTGGCGGGGAAGGCGGGCGGCGAGGCGGCGGGCGGCGAGGGCGTGTGGGCCAGCGGCGAGAGCGGGATGCTGCCGGCCGACTTGCAGCGCGCCGCCCGGTACTGCCGCTGCAGCTTCGGGGACAGGCCCTGCAGCGAGCTGGGCCGCAAGTGGGGCCCGGCCGGCGCCGGCGAGGGCGGCGCGCTGGAGCCCGGGGAGCTGCTGGGTGGGGAGGCCCCTGCGTGCGCCGGCCGCGGGTCAGGGCCGGCGGCGGGACCGGCGCCGAGCGGGGCCTCCCGCCGTGGCCGGGCTCGGGGGGCCCCGGGGCTGCGGAGCAACCGCCCGCGCCCCTCGCGGCCACCGTAGCCCCGTCTACCCCTCCGCGGTCCCTCGCGGCTCCCGTAGCCCCGCCCCGGTCCCGTGGCTCCGCCCCCCGCCCCACCTCGTTGCCATGGCTCCGCCCCTGCACCGCCGCCGTGGCCCCGCCCCGTTGCCACGGTCCGGCCCCCCGCCCCGTTGCGATGGTTCCGCCCCGTTGCGATGGTCCCTCCCGCCGCCCCGCCCCGTTGCCATGGTCCCGCCCCCGCCCCGCGGCCCCGCCCGCCGCCCCGCCCCGTTGCCATGGCGGCGCGTACCCGTCTCGGCGGCGCGCGGCGGGAGGGCGGGGTCCCGCGCGCGCGCGTGGGTGGGGGAGGCGGGCAGGCTGTCGGAGGAGGAGAGCGAGCGGCTTAGTGACGTCAGCGAGCGGCTCGTGTGCAGCAGCGAGGCCTGGCGGGCTAGGTGCCGGAAGAGCGCGCTGCGCCGCCTGCCGGCGGGGAGGACCGTCACTGCGGCGGCCCGGCCCCGCCCCGGGCCCCGCCCCACTCCACCCACAAGCCCTACCCCGCCCAGACCCCGGCCCCAGGCCTGCCCCGCCCGCGGGTCCCACTCTGGGCCCCAGCCCCAAACCCCCAGTCCCCCCCAGACCCACCTCTCGTGGCCGCCCCCGGTGCCGCCCCGGCGGTTCCTCCGCGCCATCTTGGCCCGGGCGCTGCGGCGCCGGGCGGGGCCCAGGCGGATGGACGTGTTCTCCAGCGGCGTCGTTGTCACCAGCACCTTCGTCCCGCTCTGATGCACAGCAGGGTCACTGCCACGCCCTGCCACACACCGCCACGCCCAGAGCCCCGGCCCCCCCAGCACCCACCTCCCCACTGTGACCCCACGAGGACCCACAACCCAGCCATGACCCCCCATGACCCCACTGTGACCTCCTGGCAACCCCATGACCCTGTCATGACCCCACCACAACCTCACACCACTGTGAACTTTTGACTACATGACGCCCCGCATCCCCACGACCCCCATTACCCTCTACCCTGTGACCCCATGACCCCTGACCTTGAGGATGAGCTCGACGACCTCGGTGTGCACCAACCCGTGGACGGGTTCCCCGTTGACGTGGGTGATGAGGTCACCAGCACAGAGCCCCGCCTCCTGCGCTGGGCCCCCCTCCTCCACGTGCTGCACCCACAGGGCACCATTACCCACAATGCACCGGGGCCGCAATGACCCAGCCCCCACCCCCGCCACATCCCCCCATGTCCCCCAACCCAGACAACACAGTGGATGCCGCAGACATTGCCCATTCCCCCAATGCCCCCCCAGTGTTCCCCCTGGTCCCTCCATCCCCACCCACCCTGACGACGTGGGGGGCTCTGCGCACGTCCCCCCACGTTCCCCTGTCCCCTCTGTCCCCAATGGCCCACCCATGTCCCCTGATGTTTCCATCCCACTATCCTCCCTTGTGTGCCCCTGTCCCTTGCTGACCCACACGATGTGGTCGGCACTGTTCATGCCCCACCGTCGCATCCCTCCATGTCCCCCCCCCGTTCTCCCCTGTGTCCCCCCCCCCATCCCACTGACCCAGACGACGTGGTGGACGCTGTAGACGTCACTGTCCCCCAGGTAGACGCGGATGGCACGCAGGGTGAAGCCGAACTTCTTGCCGGGGCGGGGGATGGCGATGGGGGAGCGGGGTGCGGCCACGGCTGGGGCCAGCTCCCTCCCCGGGGATGAGTCCCGCGAGGACGGGTCCGAGGACAGCGACCGCGGGGACATGGGGCTGCCCAAGGGCGAGGAGCCGGGCGCCTCCCCTGCGCCCCCCGCTGGCACCGCACCCACAGACCCCGGGATCTGGGGCACCCGCTGCTCCCCACCCATGGGACCAGGGGGCCCACCACCCACAGAGGCCCAGGCATCTGGGGAGGCCCCCAGCCCCCCACCCCCCATAGGGACCCAGGCATCCACAGGCACCCCCACCCACCCACCACCGCCAGGGGGGACCCAGGTGACCAGGGACCCCCCACCCTCGGGACCCATGTGTCCAGGGGACCCCCGCCACCCCACCCACCCACCCTTGGGGACCCAGGCACCCAGGGGACCCACAACACCCATGGGGATCCAGGTCTCCAGGCTGCCCACCAAGGGGGCTGGGGGGGTCCTGAGGGGATGTTGGGGTCCCGGGTGGAGTTTGGGGTCCTGGGGGTGACACCCACCGCTGGGGATGATGACGGAGAGGGCAGTCGCAGATGCTGACTTGGTGACCTTCCCGGGGCCACGGGGGCTGCGCTTGTCACCCCCTGCCTCGGGGGCCACCCCAGGGTGCCGTGGCCGCCGCAGCCCCAGCTCGGCTCGGGGTGGGGGCAGGTCCCCGGCCCGCAGTGCTCGCTCCCCTGGGGGGACCGGCTGGTGAGGACCCAGGTGTCTGGGACCTCCCCCACTGGGGACCCAGGTGTCTGGGACACCCTATGCCCCCACCAGTGACACCAGCGTCCGGGACTGACCTGGCTCCTCGCTGGGTCCATCTGTGGGTCCATCGCGGGGGGGGGCCCCATTGCGGGGGGGCAGCCGCTCCTCGGGGGGGGCCGCGGGGCGCCCCGGCTCCAGCAGAGCCGAGAAGCGGCGACGGGCGCCCGGCGGGGGGCTGCACTCGCCCTCAGGGGGAGCCCCCTCAGCTGCTGATGCACGCTTCCTGCAGGGACCCAGGTGTTTGGGGGGTCTGACCACTTCACACACCTCCCCCCCCCCCCAAACATCCTCCAGGGAACCCAGGCACCTGGGCAGATCCCAGGGGACCCAGGCGTTGCCACCACCCTGGGGACCCAGGCATGACCCCCCCCAACCAGGGACCCCAGCGTTCCCTGAGGACCCCGTTGCATGTGCTCACAGCTCGGGTGAGGCTGTGCGCCAGCTGCGGTCGCGGGCGAAGCCGTCGCGTCTCCCCTCATCCCGCGGACGTCCCTTGGCTGCCTTCGGCTCCTGCTGCTGCGAGAGCTGCTCCAGGCTGCTGTACACCTGTGCACCGGCACCACCTCGCACCCGCTCGCACCGGGCGGTGCACGAGGGGCTCACAAGGCTTTGCACACATGTGATTGCACAAGGGTCGCACGAGGCTTTGCACGGGGCTGGGCACAAGGAGCCTGCACCGCACAGGGCCATGCTAGGGTCTGTGCATCCCCACATGCCCACATCCCTCTGTCCCCCTGCCGTCCTTGTGTGTCCCCACCCCGTTGTACCCTCCCTGTCCCTTCACCTTGCTGAAGCGGGGGGAGCAGGACGAGAACTGCCGGATCTCCACGGGTTCGTCCTCCGTCGTGTCCTCGTCCTCATAGGAGGTGACATGGGGGTACCGGTCCGAGCGTGCTGCAGGGGGGCGGGGGTGAGGGGAGCCATGGGGTGGGGGTCCCATCGGGTGACCACAGGGGGGCCCAGGGCTGAGGACCCATAGAGGGGGCCCACGGGGCTGTCCTTGGGAGGGCCCATGGGGGATCCCGTGAGCATGTGGTAGGGCTAGAAGGTGCCAAGGGGGTGTCCCCTAGGAGGAGTCATGGGGTGGTCCCAGGGTTGGGGTCCTGTAGGGGTCCTGAGGTGTTCCCAGGGGTGTTGGGGGGGTTCTGGGGGTCCCTCACTGTCAAAGTAGCTGGTGTCCTCCTCAGACTCCAGGTGCGGCACAAACTCGGCTTTCTGCCGCAGCAGCCCCGTCCAGTCAAGCGCCGCAAAGAAGCTGTGAGCCTTCACCTCCTGCGCCCCACCTGTGGGAACAGGGACGGGGACGGGGTCAGCAGGGGCCGCAGCCCGGTGGGGGAGCAGGGGGGATGGGGGGTCTCACCGGCCCCGAGGCGCCGCAGGGGGTCGGGCTGCAGGAGGCAGGAGATGAGGTGCTGGGCGTCGGGGGGCAGCGCCTCATCCCCCTCTGGCCACAGGATCTCGTCTGACACGGGGAGACACACATGAGCACGAGGTCACGGCTGCCAGCCCCATCACATCCCCATGTCCCCATGCCCGTCTCTGTACCAGGGATGACCTGCCATGTCCCCAAGATGACCTACTCCATCCCCATACCTGAGATGACCTGCTCTGTGCCCCCATGTCCCCTTGTCCCTCCCATGTCTGAATCCCTGTACTAGAGATGACCTGCCCCATCCCCGTGTCCCCATGTCCCCCCCGCCCCCGAGATGACCTGCTCCCTGTCCTCCCGTGTCCACTCCATGTCCCTGTCCCCATACCCGAGATGACGTGCCCTGTCCCCTGTGTCCCCTCCGTATCCCTGTCCCCATACCTGAGATGACCTGCCCAAAGAGCTCCTCGGGGGTGTCCCCGAAGAAGGGAACGCAGCCCACCAGGAACTCGTAGAGGACGATGCCCATCGCCCACCAGTCCACCGGCTTCCCGTAGCCCTGCCGCAGGATCACCTCGGGCGCGATGTACTCGGGGGTGCCGCACACCTGAAGGCAGGTTCAGTGCCGGCCACGCCCCACCACACCCCAACGGCCCCGCCCCAACGGCCCCCCCTGGCCCTGCCCACCTGCTTGTCACGGAACTCGCGGGCGTCCTTCTCCATGTGGCCTTCATAGAGGTTGGTGGTGAGGCTCATCAACCCCATCTTGGAGAGCCCAAAGTCCGTCAGCTTCACGTGGCCCAGCGAGGTGATCAGGAGGCTGCAGGGACCCAGGCATCTGGCAGGGACTCAGGTGTCCGGTATCCCCCTGGCCCTCCCCCAGCCCAGCCCCCGCCTCCCCCCCCACCGCCCCAGGGGACCCCGGCGTCCGGGCATACTTGTCGGGCTTGAGGTCGCGGTGGACGATCCCGTAGTTGTGCAGGTACTCGAGAGCCAGGACAGTCTCGGCAAAGTAGAGCCGGGCCAGCTCCAGTGGCAGCGCCCCAATGTGCTTCAGCAGCGTCGCACAGTCCCCGCCTGGGACAGGGGGATATGGGGGGGACAGGGCAGTGTGTGTCACAGCATCACCCACCACCACCCAGCACATGCCAGTGGGACACAAAGCACCCACTCAGATGTAAGGCACCGTGGTGGGATTTAAAAATGCCCCGTCGTAACATAAACCAGCCTGTCGTGACACAAGTCACCCCACGTTGCACTGCCCGGCCCTGTATCACAATGTCTGCCTCCATATTGTGATGCCCAGCCCCTCATCATACCACCCAGCACCATATCATGATGACCAGCCCCATATCGCAACGCCCAGCTCTCTATCATGATGCCCAGCCCTGTATTGTGGCACCCAGACCTGTATGATGATGCCCGGACCCATATCACAACACCCAGCCCGGTATTGCAATGCCCAGCCCCGTATCACGATGCCCAGCCCTGTATCATGATGCTTAGCCCCGTATCACGACATCCGTTGGCCCGGCACCCACCTTCGACGTACTCCATGACCATGCAGAGGTGGCGGCGGGTCTGGAAGGAGCAGAACATGCTGACGACGAAGGGGTTCTCGGCGAAGGTGAGGATGTCGCGCTCCACGAATGCCTGCTCCACCTGGTTGCGCAGCAGCAGGTTCTGCTTGTTGATCTTCTTCATGGCGAAGCGCTGGCGCGTGGCCGTGTGCCGCACCAGGTACACCGCCCTGCCGGCACAGCCGCGTGTCATGCCGCGCCAGGGACCCCGGCGTCTGGGATCCCCCCAGGGACCCCGGCGCCTGGGGCTGCTCACCCATAGGCACCGTTGCTGATGAGTTTGATGGTCTCGAAGTCGCCTTCGCCTGGCGGCTTCTTGGCCCTGGGGACGGTGCTACGGCCCTGGGGGGACATGGGGTGACATGGGGACACTGGGGGACACAGGGTGAGACATACAAGAACACTTCTCTGGCGCCCACCTCAGCCCCCTCCTCGGGCTCTGGCGTGTTGCTCCCACCGCTGTCGGGCTCCTCCAGATGCACCACGTCTGCAGGGACACGGGGTGTCACGCGTATGCACCCCCAGCATACAAGACTCCACACGTGCACCCCTCAAGTGCGCACCCCTCGTGCACACTCCCACAGACCTGCACACCCCCAGCGTGCAAGCTCCGCACGATCCATGCAGGCACCCCCACCGTGCACGCTCCCACACGCATGTGCAGCCCTGTCCACCCACCCCCAGGTGTGCAGATCCCTGCACACCCTGTGCACACACCCTCCTGTGCAAGGCCCCACGTGTGCATGCTCCCACACACGTGTGCATGCCCCTTGCATGCTCCCACACATGTGTGTATGCCCCCACAGGCATGTGCAACCCCTCGTGCCCACCCTGCGGCTGCTCGCACACATATACCAGGGAAAGGGTCCCGCGCCAGCCCCAGCTGCCCGATGATGTAGCGGGGGATGTCGGCCTTCAGCAGCCCCTCGCGGGCCTGGCCCTCTGCTGCCGCCAGCAGCTGGTAGAACTCGGCTGGGTCGAACTCCTGCGCCGACACACCCCAGCACACATATGCACGGGGGGACACGCATCGTCACACGTGTGCACACAGGGACATGTACCAGCACAGTGCAATGCACCAGCAGATAGCGGGGGCGTGTGCTGGTGCACATGTGTGTGCTGGTGCACATGGGTCTGCCCACGTGTGAGAGCGCATGCAAGCATTTGAGCGCATGTGTATGTGCACACCAGGACACATGTGTGTGCACCAGGACACATGTGCACATGCGTGCACACGTTTGAGCCCAAACGTGTGTCGCTGTGCCTGCACCAATGTACACATGTGTGCCAGAGCACATGGGTGAGCACGTATGTGCCTGCATGCGCTGGTCATGGGCTGGTGCACACACGTGTGCCCCCCCCGGCCCCCCAGCCCCTCCCGCCTTTGTCTCAGTGGTCCCCAGGATGCACCGTTGCCATGGCGCTGCCCTGGCAACACGGCTGTCACCATGGCAACAACAGACCTGCCTCCCCATTGGCTGTGCGCAGGGATTGGCCAGGGCGTTGTCAGGGTGACCGGAAGGGCTTCGACTGATTGGACAGTTGGGATGGTGCAAAATGGATGGGGGGGAGGGGATACTGTGGGGGGGCTGTCACAGGTCCCGGACACCTGGGTCCCCTGGGGATGGGGGGGGTCCTGGGGGACTCACCAGGCACTCAAGCAGCCGGGCGGGGCGGGAGATGATGATGAGGAGTTTCTTCACCAGCTGGGTGATGAAGGCCACCTCCTCCGACTCTGAGCGCTCGTAGGCCTGGGGGTATGTGGAGGGGTCAGGGGGTCCCAGGGGACCTGGAGATCAAGGAGTGCTGGGGGGGTCACATGCAGTCCTGGGGGGGGTCCCATGGGCCCTGGGGCATCCCCTTGGGTCTCATTGGGTCCCTGGGGGGTCCTGTTGGGTCCCATTGGGTGCCCTTGAGTGGTGAGGGTTCCCATTGGGCCCTGAATGGCCCTGGTGGGTCCCCATTAGGTGCTGAGGGTGCCATTGGGCCCAACTGGGTGCTGTTGGGTCCCCGTTGGGTGCTGTTGGGTGCCATGGGTCCCTTGGGGCCCTGCTGGGCACTGTTGGGTGTCACTGAGCCTCTTTGGGCCCCATTGGGTGCCAATGGGTCTGCATTGGGCTCTGTTGGGTGCTTTTGGGCTCTGTGGGTTCCTGTTGGGCCCTGTTGGGTGCCATTGGGTCCCATTGGGTCTCGTTGGGTCCTGCTGGTCCCTGTTGGGTCCCATTGGGCACCATGGCTCACGTCCTGCAGCAGCCGCTCCATGTTCTCCTGCAGCTCGTAGAAGTAGCCAGCGGTGATGAGGCCATGCCGTGCCTTGGCCAGGCAGTCACGTGCCAGCTCGACCAGCTGATGCTGGATGAAGCTGAGGGCGCCGTCTGCCAGTGGCGTCCCCCCGGGGCCGCAGCCCCGCACAAACTCCTCCAGCCGCTCTTCCATCTGTGCCGTCGCCTGCAGGACCCAGGCAGACGGGCTCCCCACAGCTCCTGACACCTCCACAGGCCCTCTGGGGCCCCCCAAGACCCCACAATCTCCTCCAGTGCCCCATAGCCACCCCAGAACCCCCAGAGCTCTCACACCTCCTCTCCAGAAACCTCAGAGCCCCCCTGATCCCCCATAGATACCTCATAATCCCCCAAGAGGCCCATAACCCTGCCAGGACCTACCCAAGACTCTGTATGTCCCCCTAGTGCCTATTAGCTGCCCGAGAACCCCCAGAGCTGTTCCATAGCCCCCCAACCCCCATAGCCCCCCCCCAACCCCCCCCCAAGCCCCCATGTCCTCTCCCAGTCCCCCATAGCTCCCCCAGCCCCACCTTGGGGAACCGCTCCTTGTAGACATGGTTCATCATCACGATCTCGTTGTCGTGGGACGAGGGCGAGCGCCCGGGGCTGGGGGTGGCAGCGCTGGCACCCACAGGACCCACATTGTCCCCCTCCCCAGCATCCCCACCACAGGCACCCACGGGATCTCCCTGCATCCCTCCATAGCATCCCCACAGGGACCCACAGCATCCCCATTCCACCCCCATGATGTCCCATGGCCACAGTGTCCCTGTCACCCTGCTGTCCCCCACCCCATGGTGTCCTGTGGTGCCCCCACGGTCCCCCACTACTCTGGGTCACCCCAGACTCATGGTGTCTCCACCCTCATAGTGCCCTGATTCCCCCATGGTGTCCCCAAAACCCTGCCCCCCCCCCAGCCCTATGGTGTCCACAACTGCATGGTGTCCCCAAGCCCCATGGTGTCACCCATGGTCTCCCCAAAGCCCTGGTGTCCCCCCACAACCCTAGGCTGACCCCCAGCCTCCTGCTGCCCTGATTCCCCCATGGTCTCCCCAAATCCCCAGTCCTCCCCCAGCCACTTGGGGTCCCCAGTGCCCTAGCCCCACCTGAGGCTGCGGGAGCGGGGGCGTGGGGACGGCCCCCCCCGGGCCCCCCCATCCTCCTCAGCCAGGCTCTCGGAGCTGCCGAAGTGGCGGGAGAGGAAGCGCAGCTCCTCTGGGGTCGGCTGTGCCGGTAGCTGGTGCAGGCGCTCCTGCGACGAGCACGAGGACTGCGCGCCCGCGTCACCCCTCCGACCCCACAGACCCCCACCACACCCCACAGACCCCTCATGGACCCTCACAGATCCCGTATGGACCCCCCCATGGCACTCTACGAGGACCTATGGCTCCCCATGGAGACCCGCTGACCCCCATGGACCAACCATGGTCCCCGACTGCACCCCATGGACACGCCCATGATGGCCCACTGCACCCCACGGGGACCCCTGGCCACTCACTGACCCCTCTCCAGGCCCCCCGTTGGTGGGACCCACACCTAACCCCACAGGCAGACCTGTGCGGGGACCCCCCCACAGACCCCTGGCCACCCTGCCCAGACCTCCAGTGACACCCCCCCATAAGCCACCCCACGCTATGGGGAGGGTGCCCCAGCAGATTCCCTGGACGTGGTGGGCTCTGGGGCCCCCGACTCACCGAGACAGTGGAGCTGGGGGTGTTGGTGCCATAGCCGGAGGAGGGCAGCGAGGCCAGTGACCAGCGGCGCCCGTCGGCACTGGGAGTGGGTAAGGGGGTGTCAGGGGACCCAGGCATCCAGGAGACCCCCAGCCCACCCCTGAGCTGGGATGGGAACCAGGCACCTGGGTACCTCCTCCCATCACCACCCGGACGCCTGGGTCCCCTTACCGGCGGGAGGAGGCGAAGGAGAAGTGGGCTGGGTTGCTGGGCGAGAAGTTGCGGGGACTGTCCAGGGGGCTGCTGCCTGCGGGGGGGGCAGGGGGGCACGGGGAGGCGGACACGGGGGTGACGTCACCACCGCCCCACCCTGACACCCCCGCCCTGCCAGGCCCCACCCACACTGGAGGGGGCAGGGCCAAATGGATGCAACCCACCCCAGGGGAAAAGTGGGGGGAAGGAGGGACCCCAGGGACTGGGGGGGGGTGCCAGGGGCTTTGGGGGTCCCATAGGTACAAGGGAGGCTGGGGGGTTATTGGGATTGGCAGGCACAATGGGTCCCTGGGGGGGGGTCCCTATGGGTCCGGGGGGGGCTCCCCAGGTTTGCCTGGGGCGTTCTTGGGGCCTGAGGAGGACAATGGGTCCCTTGAGGGGGTCCCAGCGGTTTAGGGGGATTCTTATGGGTCCTTGGGGGGAGGCCATTGGATCCCTGGAGCTCCCTATGGGCCCCTTTGGGGGTTTCTGGGGGTACTTGGGGGGGTCTCAGGGTCTTGGAGACACCGGGGGGATGGGGGACACGGTGGGTATGGGGGGTCTCACCGATGTGGCCAGGCAGCGGCGAGTGGGGCCGTGGGAGGGTGGGGGAGGTGCTGGTCAGGATCAGGCTCTTCCGGTTGCTCGTGCGGCAGCTGGGGGAGGCGCGGGGGTGTGGGGGGGCGCCAGGACCCCCCTCACACATGCCGCCCCCCACACCTGAACATGCTAATGACACCCAAAGGTGCCCGGGCGGGGCATCTACAGCCCCCTCCCCCAAGGGGAGCAGGAATGGGGGTTTGGGGGGGTTGGGGGGGTGCAGTGGCCATGGGGGGACTCATGGGGCCGGGCGGGGGGGGCCGGGGATGGAGGATGAAGGTGGAGGATGAGGAAGGAGGGATGAGGGCCAGAGGACAGGGATGAAGGAGGGAGGAGAAGAGATGAAGGGTGAGGAGGAGGATGAAAGAGGACGAAGGATGAGGATAAGGATGGGGATGAGGATGGAGAAGGGATGAAAGCTGAGAATGAGGATGGAGGAGGGATGAGGATGGTGAGAGGGATGGAGAAGGATGAAGGCTGAGGATGAAGGATGGGAATGAGGATGGAGAAGGGACAGAGGATGAGGATGAGGTGAGGAAGGCCGAGGCCCCGATTACCTCTTGGTGCGGCGGAACATGCTGCTGCCCACCAGGATCGGCATCGGGGGGTCCGAGAGCCCGGGGGGGCCGGGGGCTCCGCGGCGGCGGCGCCTCGGTGGGGCGGGGGGGGGGGGGGGGGGACGCGGCGGCGGCGGCTGCAGCGGGGCGGGGCCGGGGCGGGGCCGGGGCGGGGCCGGGGCGGTGGGTGCAATGGGGGCGCAATGGGGGGGGCGATGGGGACAATGTGGGGGGCGCGGGGGGGTGGGGGGTCTCACCTGCTGCTCTTCCGCGGCAGCGGCAGATCCTTCTGCAAAACGGGGCAGAGGGTTGGGGGCGGCTCGGACCCACCCGGAACCCCCCGACCCCTCCGGACAGACCCCCTCCCGCCGCAGCAGCGCTTGGGGGGGTCCTCGGGCCCTGCCCCGCTGCTGGGGGCGGCCAGGCATGGGCTCCACCACCTCCTCCGGGGCCCCCCACCTCTGAGACCCCCCAGATCTGGCTGCCCCGGACCGCCCCCCCCAGCCCTGCAGCCCCCCCCCAGTTCCGCCCTGCCCCGGTACCGGGCCCGTATCACCCCCCGGTGCCGACCCCGCCCGGATCGACCTTCCCGGCACCGGGACTGCATCTCTCCCCGCCCCGTACCCGCCCTGCCTGGTACAGGCCCCCCCGGACCGGGCCTCAACCCCCCCCGGAACAGAACACCCCCCCTCCCGGCACCGACCTCCTCCGGTACCGACCCCCCCCGGTACTGACACCCCCCCCCCGGTACCTGCAGCCGCCGCCGGCGGATCACACCCGAGTCGTCCATGGCGCCGCCGGTGCGTGGGGTCCCGGCCCCCCCCCCGCGCCCCCGGTGCCCGCAGCCCCCCCCCTCAGACGCCCGCCGCCATCCTCCGCCGCGCGGGACCCCCGGGAGCGCCCCGCCCCCCGGCCCCGCCCAGCCCCGCCCTGACGGGGGGGACACAGGCGTCCGGAGGGGGGGCAGCCCCACCCCGGGGGTGGGCTTTCTTCTGCCCCCCCTTACCCTGCCCTGTCCCTCTTTGCGCCACGGCCCCCACGTGCCCCATGGTCCCCCCCACCCTGCCAGCTGTCCCCCCCAGGCTCCCCCCATTCCCCCGAGCCCCCCCCCCGCTGTCCGCGGTGCTGAATCGGCCGCGCTCTCCAGCGCGGACGCCTGGGTCCCCTCGGGGGGGGGGGCTCTGGGTCCCCTCGGGGGCGCTTCTGCCCCCCCCCCGTGTCGTGTGTCGTGTTCCTCCCCCCGTGTTAATATTCCGGCAATACGGCCGAGCCCCCCCCCCCCGGCTCATTAGTGACATCTCGGTACCGTAAACCCCCTAAAAACGCACCCAGAAGAGTCGGGGTCACCCCCCAAGTGACGCCCCCCCCGGATTAGACCCCCAGTCCCCCGGGATTGAGGCCACGGCGATTGTCAGGTGCCCGGCCAGGACCGATTAATGGGGGGGGGGGGGGGGGAAACGCCTGGGTTCCCTTCCCACCACCATGGGGGGGACATGCTCATTGGGGGGCCCCAACCCCCCCCCCCCCCAAAGCCAGGGAGCCCCAAACACCACCACCTCCAGCGCAACCGGGGTCTGTGCAACCTGACCCCCCGCAATCCCACAGACCCCCGCGAACGCTACAGACACTCCCAGCCCACCCTTCCCTGTGACCCCCCCAACTTCATAGGAGGAATAAACGAGTTTCACATTGCCCCAGGGACACCCCCACAAAAAAAAGTGGATTTGGGGTTTTTGTACCACTCTGTTACAAAACAAGCACTTGCTTTATGGGGGGGCGTTTTGGGGGTCCCTGTTTCAGGGGAGTCACAGCTCGGTCAGGGGCTGCAGGCTGCGCTCCTGGAAGAAGCGGTGGGGGGCGCGCCGGGGGGGAGCCCGGGCGAAGTAGGAGAGCACCGATGGGGTGGCCGAGCGGTCCTCTTTGGGGTCCTCGTCGGCCCTAGGGGGGAGAGGTCAGGGACCTGGGGGGGGCACAGGGGACCCAGGAGTCTGGGCAGGGTGTCTGCCCCCCACCGCCCCACAGGGCAGGGACCCCTGTGTCCCCCCATCGCATGGGACCACCCCCCCCCCCCCCCCAGCCCTCCCATTGCACAGACAACACCCCCATGTCCCCCCCACTGCCCGGGTCTGGCCCGCCCCCCAGGCCCCCATGGCACAGACAAGACTCCCCTTGGCACCCCCCCCCCAATTACACAGGGACCCCCACCCCACTCCCCACATTGCAGGAGCAGCCCCAGCTCCCCATAGCTTCACACTAGTATCCCCCCTCCAAGTCACAGCAGCCCCCATGCCGTCCCCCCAGCCCAGGATGCCCCCAGCCCCCCCTGCCCATACCACTTGACAGGGACCCCCCTGCACTGCAGCAGCTCCTGCGCTGTTGCCCAGCTGAAGCGCACGAACTGGGGGAACCCGAAGATGGGGTCGAGGTGCCGCCGCAGCCACTCCTTCGTCTTGGGGTCTGGGGGGGGGGGGGCTGTGAGGGGTCCCCAGATGCCTGGGTCCCCCAGGGGCCAGGGCCCCCCCCGAACTCCCACGGCTGCTCATACCATTGGGGTACCCTGAGCCGTAGTCCCGGTCGATGTCCTCCAGGTCCTCCACAAACTTCCAGTGCTTCACGGCCCGGTCACGGGCAACCTGGGGGGGGGGGGGGGAAGAGGGATTTGGGGAGGCCCAGAGGGGTTGGGGGGGTCCTGGGCCCCCCTGGCCTCCCCCATGAAACTCGCTGCTCTGGGGTGCAGCTGGGTCTGGGACAGAGCGTGGGAGCAGATATGGGGTGCAGGGGGAGAACGGCCCCGGGGGGGTTGGGTGCTAGAAGTGGGTGGGTGCTTGTGGGGTGTGTGTGTCAGCGCTCGGGGCAGGGGGGTGTCGGTGCCCACCTTGGCACAGATGCTGGCAGCGCTGACGACAGGGAAGAGCCCATCGGCTTTGGGGCGCACGGTCACCGCCAGCCCTGGGAAGTGCTGCCGCAGCTTTGCCTCGTACTTCTCTGCTGGCCCCACCGTGTCCACGAACACCTGGGGGAGCCCAAGCCCCCCCAAAATCACCCCTGGCTCCCTGATCCGTCCTGACCCCCCCCAGCACCCCAAACTCCTGCAAAAGCTCCTCAACCTCCCCAAACCAGCCTGAATCCTCTTCTGTGCCCTGACCCCCCTCCCCAAAAGAAGTCCCAAATCAACCTGGACCCTCCCAGCACCCCAAAACCATGCTAAATTACCCCCAAACAATCCCAGACTCCCTCCCATACCCTCCAAAACACCCCAAATTCACTCCAAAACAACCCAGATCCCCCCCAGAGCCCCAACTCCCCCCCAAACTGCTCAGCCCCATGAGGGAAACTGAGGCAAAGGACGAGGAGAAAGGTGGGGTTTGGCCTCAGCCCAGGGCCCCCCAAGTTCCCCCTACCCCCACCTGGGCTGCCCCCATGCCCTCCAAGGCCCCCCAAAACCCACCTCGGCCACCTGCACCCCAGAGTCCAGCGCGAACTGGATGAGGCCCACGGCTGTATCGTGCGACAGCTCGTTCAGGTTGTACTTGGCTCTGGGGGGGTCAGGGGGACTGTCACCCCCCAGCACCCCAAACTGGGAGGGGGGAGGCAGGAGATGGAGACTGCAGGAACCAGGCTTGGAGGGTCAGGGGCACCCAAAGGTGCTGGGTGGGGGCCAAGGGGGGTCCCAGAGGGGTCTGGGGGACCCCGGGTGGGTTTGGGGGGGCCCTGGGTGTAGGAGGGTTTCACTGCTGCTGCATTCGGGCAGAGATGTGGTCGGGGGGCTGGGGGGGTCGGGGGGGGGTTTGGGGGGCCCTGGGGTGGTCTCACCACTGCTGCATGCAGGCAGAGCGGTGGTTGGGGGGATTGGGCAGCCTAGGAGGGTTTTGGGGGGTCCGGGGGGGGGGGGGTCCTACCGCTGCTGCATGCAGGCAGAGATGTGGTCGGGTGGTTGGGGGGCCTAGGGGGCTTTTGGGGGGGCCGGGGGGGTCCTACCGCTGCTACATGCAAGCAGAGATGTGGTCGGGTGGTTGGGGGGCCCAGGGGGGTTTTGGGGGGCCGGGGGCGTCCTACCGCTGCTGCATGTAAGCAGAGATGTGGTCGGGTGGTTGGGGGGCCCAGGGGGGTTTTGGGGGGCCGGGGGGGTCCTACCGCTGCTGCATGTAAGCAGAGATGTGGTCGGGTGGTTGGGGGGCCCAGGGGGGTTTTGGGGGGCCGGGGGGGTCCTACCGCTGCTGCATGCAAGCAGAGATGTGGTCGGGTGGTTGGGGGGCCTAGGGGGGTTTTGGGGGGCCGGGGGGGTCCTACCGCTGCTGCATGCAAGCAGAGATGTGGTCGGGGGGCAGCACGTGCAGCGCCCATCCCAGGACGTCGCTCGCCGCCTCCAGCAGCTCAAAGCGCCGCTCGCGCTCCCCCTCCGACAGTGTCTTCGAGTCTGGGGGAACCGAGGTGAGGGACCCTCCCGGATCCCCCAACTCCCTCCGGGACCACCCCCCCATCCCAGGACCCCCAACCTGCCCCGTGCCCCAAACTCACCCTCGGGACTTCCAAACCTCCCCCCTCCCAGGGCCCCTCAGGGCTTCCTACCCCCCCAGGACCCGCCCACACCCCCAGTGCCCCCGCGAGACGCCCCCACCTGCCACCCCCAGCGCCTCCAGCTCCTCCAGCTTCTCCACGGGGCAGTAGCAGATCCCATAAACCATCGGCCCTGGGGGGGCGAACCGGGAGCGGGAGGCGGGGTGGTGAGACCGGGGAGGCGGGAGGAAGGAACCCCCCCGTGCCCAGCCCCGTGCACCGGGACCCCCCCCCGCGCAGCCCCCCCGGGGGTGGGGGGGGGTCCAGCCCCCACCAGTCTCACCCAGCACCGGCCCCCGCCCCGCCTCGTCCACGCCGAGGGCGCAGGGCCGGCGGCGGCAGAGCGGGGGCACGGCGGAACCGAACCGCCCCGCGCCTGCCGGGTCCCGCTCCAACCGCGCCAGCGCCATTGCGGGGGCGGAGCCTGGCAGGGCGGGGCCCGAGGGGGCGTGGCCCACGCACACCCCCCTGGGAGATGTAGGCTGCGGGGAGGGCGGCCCCCCCAGGGGTCACGGCGGGGGCCCGGACGCCTGGGTCCCCTGGGGGGGGGGTGGAGGGGTCCCGCGGGTCGGTCCAGCCCCGGACAGGGCGGGGGAGGGCGGAGTGTGTGTCCCGGTGCGGGGGTCCCGGAAGACCCGCCTCCCCCCGAGCCCCCGTCCGGGAAGTGTCGCCCCGGGGCGGGCGGTGCCGGGTAACGCGGGAGGGGGTTCCCGCAACGGCTCCCGCCTGCCCATATATGGGCATGGTTGCGTCAGCGGGGAAAGCCCCGGCACCGCCCCCTTCCGGTGACGGCGGTGCCCGCAGGGGGGGTTCCCACGGGACGGACACGGAGGGACGCCCCCGCCCGCCCCCCCAAGAACACGGCACAACGCGACCAATTATTACAATTATTATTAAATACAAACGTACAAAAAATAAACAGCAACAACAAAACGCCTCTCCCCCCCCGGGGGGGGGCTGTTTCCCACTGGGGGGGGTCTCTGTAAACTTCACAGGGGAGCGTCCCCCCACTATGCCCCCCCCCTTTGGGTGCACAGAACGGGGGCTCAGCCCCCCACAAAATGAGTCCATCCTGGGGACACCCCCCCCAACGGGAGAATCCCCAGTTTGGGGGATACCTGACCCTGCGGGTCCCCCCAGCCCCAGAGGGGTCCCCAGGCCCAGCTGGGGGGGCACCACGGGGGGAGCCCCAGGCCCGGTTTGAGGGTACCCGTTCCTGCGGGCCCTAGGGGTCCCCAACCCCTTGGGGGGGGCCCCAACTGGGTGTGCCTGGTCCTGCAGGTCCCTTCAGGCTGGTCCATTGGGGGTGGCCCAGCTCCCCCACAGGGGTCCCCCATCCTCCCAGCTCCTTTTGGGGTTCTCCATCGGGAGTCCCCAGTTCCTCCAGGTCTGTGCTGGGGGGGGGTCCCTCTGGGTGCCCCCTGAGAAGTGGCAACCTGCACCGAGCAGCGGCTGGAGCTGATGGGGGTCCACGCCCACAGGGTCCCCATCAGGGTGTCCATGGGGGTCCCCAGCAGGACCCCCCACTAAGCTGTAGTCCTCATCCCCACACAGTCCCGTGTGGTGGTCCCTGTCCCTCGAGGTCCATCCAGGTCCGTGGGGTCCTCCGTCGGGGTGTCCGTGGGGGGTCCCTGGAGGGACCCCCCCCAAGGCCACAGTCCTCACCCACAGTCCTGTGCAGCATTCCATCGGGGTGCCCGCACCTCTGTGTCCACATCGGGATCCCCAACGGGGTGTCCATGGGGGTCCCTGGAGGGAGCCCCCCCAACGGGGTGTCCATGGGGGTCCCCCAAAGGCACGGTCCTCACCCACAGTCCCGTGCAGCATTCCATTGGGGTGCCCCATGCCTCTGTGTCCACACCGGGGGTCCTCATCATCGGCGTGTCCATGGGGGTCCCCGGAGGGAGCCCCCCATCAGGGTGTCCATGGGGATCCCCGGAGGGAGCCCCCCAAAGCCGCAGTCCTCACCCACGGTTCCGTGCAGCCTTCCATCGGGGTGCCTCGTACCTCCGTGTCCACGGCGGGGGTCCCCATCACCGGGCAGCAGCCGGGGCGGGGGCGGTCCGGGCGCCCCCGGGGCCCGGCCCATTCCCCGCCGGGGTGGTCGCTAGAAGCCGAGGGCCGCGCTGGGGGGGCAGCGGGCAGCCGGAGCCGGCGTGGTCGCGCACGGAGCCGCGCAGCCGCCGCACCTGGGCGCGGAGCCCGGCCGCCGTCGCCGCCAGCGCCGCGTTCTGGGCGCGGAGCCCGCGGACGCGCTGCTCCAGCCGGGCGATGCGCTCCAGCTTCCGCCGCCTGCACCGGCTCGCCGCCAACCGGTTCCGCAACCGCCGCCGCTCCGCCTGCAACCGCTCCGGGGAGTCCGGACCGGGCTCGGCCGCCTCCGCCTCCGCCGCCGCTCCGGGGACCCCCGGGAAGGGCCCCCCCCCTCCCGCTGCCGCCGCCGCCGCCAGCCCCGGCGGCTCCGGCAGCGCCACGTTGGGCGGCCCCGGCTGGTGCAGCTCGTCCAGCGCTTGCGCGAAGCTACCGGCGAAACCGTCGCGTTCCCCCGGGCCGGGGTAGAAGAAACCTCCGGTACCGGCGCCAGTACCGAAGAAACCACCGTCAGGACAGGGCGCTGGCTTGAGCCCGCGGAAGGGCTCCGGGGGGGGCCCCGGCGGCAGCGCTCCCGGCAGCGCCCCGTAGTCGGGCTCGGGCCGGCAGAAGCCGCCCGGGAAGGGCGCGGGGCGGTAGAACGGCGGCTCCATCCGCGCACACATACGGCCGGACCAGGAGCGGCGGCGGCGGGGCTCGAACCCGCAAACCCGGCGCCCCCCGCCCATTTTATACCCGCCCGCGGCGGAAGCGCGGCCCCATTGGCTGCGGCGCCCGGGGGCCACGCTCCCTCCGCGCCCGGACACGCCCCTCCGCGCCGGGACACGCCCCTCCCGGCGGGACACGCCCCCATGCGGGAAGGGGCGGGGCCGCCGGGGTGGGGGAGGTGTGTAACGGGGGGGGGGGGCAACGTGTGTGCGGGGGGGGGACACACGACACACACACCCGTGGGCACACGCGGGGGTACACGCGGGGGGGGGCAGGCAGCACACGCGTGTGCTTTGGGAGGGCACACGCGTGGTGAGCGCGGGCCCCGACACATGTCCAGGTGCGCACGCGTGTGAGCGCAGGCCCCAGCATGTGCCCGGGTGCACACGCGTGTGAGCGCGGGCCCCGACACATGTCCAGGTGCACACGCGTGTGAGCGCAGGCCCCAGCATGTGCCCGGGTGCACACGCGTGTGAGCATGGGCCCCAGCACACGTCTGGGTGCACACGCGTGTGCACTGGGCACACGTGGGTGGGGCTTTGGGAGGGCACACGCGTGTGAGCACGGGCCCCAGCACGTGTCTGGGCACACAAGCACGTGAGCCCAGCCCACCCCATGGCCGGGGTGAGCACAGGGCACACGCGTGGCCCCTCGTACTGGGGCCGGGCACACGCGTCTGAGCTCCCTTCGGTGCCCGGGCGCGTCGGCTCCCATGCTGAGCGTGCCTGGACGCCTGGGTCCCCCCATGGGTGCCCGGATGCCTGGGTGTCCCCATGGGTGCCCCTGTGGGTGCCTGGGTGCCCCCACGGGTGCCCGGACACCCGGACCCAGTTCCTGTCCCTGAGTCACTGTCGGCGCAGCCTGAGTCACTTCCCTCCCCGTGCTGTGGCGTCGCACGCCCAGGCCAAGCACCCGGGACCCCCGGGACCCCCCAGCCAGGGTCCCCTGCGACACCCCCGCCCGGGGCGGGGGGGAACCAGGCGTCTGGGCGGGGCGGATGCGGGTTAACGAGTGGCGTGTCCCAGCCTGCCAGGGCGGGGCAGGGATGCACACGCATGTGCACGCACAAGGACACGTGTGCGCGGGGCGGCAGCGCGGGGGGTCCCCCTGCACCGTCTCAACCCCATGCTAATGCCCCATGCCGGCAGCCCCCGGGGCTTCCCCCCACCACCACCAGGGACCCGGGCATCCGGGCCCTGCCCCCACCCTGGATTTTAGGGGATTTTGGGCCCGTCTGATTTTCCCTCCCAACTTCTCCTTCCCCGCAAGCAGCCCCCGAGTGAGTCAGGCCTGGCTGGACCCCCCACCCTGACCCCCGGGGACCCGAATCGGGGCCCCCCCCGCCCCGGTTCAATCACCCCATGGGGGAAGCTGGCGGGGAGCAGCGGTTAGACCCGGACGCCTGAGTCCCCCGGCTGCCCCTCCCCCTGCCAGGAAGCAGCGGGAGCAGGAAGATGGGGGGGAAATGGGGGGTGGGGTGGCTCTAACCGGACAACAGGGTCCCCCAGCTGCAGGGGCTGGGCCTGGGGGTGCGTGGGAGGGGGGCTCCTGGGCCCGGGGGGGGGGGAGGGCGGCCAAGTTTGGGGGGAGGGGAGCTCAGGGACACATACAGCCACCCCCATCCGCCAGCGTCTCTTGCTTGGTGTCACCTTTGGGTGCCCCAACGGTCCCAACGGCCACAGCCGTCACCGGGTTTTCGGTGGGGGGGAGGAGGGGGGTGCCCGTGCAGGGGACCCAGGTGTCTGGAGCCAGCCCTGTGACCCCCACCCCCAGGGGACTCAGGCATCTGGGCACCCTCCCCACCCCGTGGGCAGTGGGGCGAGAACCTGCTGTCTGGGTCACCCCCAAACTGTGCCGCCAGTCCTGGGGGGACTGGAGCGAACTGGAACTTACTGGGGGGGTGTCCATGCGCCTGGGAGTGGGGTGGAACGAGGCTGGGGGGGTTGGGGGGACCGGGGGTGATCTGGGGGGACCTAGGCGTCTGGGCAGCCGATGGGAACTGGGAGGCCCTGCGGGGTGGGAATTTCCCAGCATGCCCCGGGCCTGGGTTCACGGTGGTGGGAGCTGCCTGGGGCTGGACTGGGACTGGGGGAACTGGGAGGGCCCTGTGGGTGTACTGGAACACAGCAGTGGGGCCAAAGCTCCATTGGGAGAACCGGGATGTCCCTAGGACTGTACTGGGAATACGGCACGGGGGTCCAGGGCTATACTGGGAGCACTGGGATAGCCCCAGGGCTGTACTGGGAGCACTGGCGGGGTTCCAGGGCTATACTGGGAGCACTGGATGTCCCCAGGGCTGCACTGGGAGCGCTGGTAGGGTTCCAGGGCTACGCTGGGAGCACTGGCAGGGTTCCAGGGCTACACTGGGAGTACTGGGATGTCCCCAGGACTACACTGGGAGCACTGGCGGGGTTCCAGGGCTATACTAGGAGCACTGGGGGGGGTGGGGGGGTGTCCCCGTCTCCCTCCCCCCGGAACCGGAAGTGTCACCGCGGGGGTGGAAGCACCGGGGGTCGGCGTTATCATGGCGATGCCGCTGACACCCGTCCCCCCCCCCCCCCCCCCGGGGTCGGTTCCCGTCGCTCCCCGACGCCCCGCGCCGGTGACGCAACCGGAGTCGCCGAGTTCGTCGCTGACGTCAGCGGGGGTGGGGGCGCCGCCAATCCCGCCCCGCGGGGGGAAACGGCCCAGCCTGACCCCGCGCGGCCTCCCTCGGCCCCTCCCGCACCTGGCGGCTACCGGTCCCCGACGGGGCGGGCCGGGCCGGGCCAGACGGGAGCGGCCGGAGGGGTGGGGGCGGGCGGTGACGCGGCGGTGAGTCACCGGCGGCAGGGCAGGGCGGGGCGGGGCCAAGCGGCGGGGCCGCTCTGGGCGCGACTCTGTAGCCCGGAAGGGCCGGCTCCAAAAATAGCGGGGAAGGCGTAGCCGGAAGGGGCGGTGCCGCCGGGTGCGGCCGCTCTGGGCGCGTCTCCGTAGCCCGGGCGGACTGGCTCCAAAAATGGCCGTGGGCGTGGCCGGAAGGGAGCGTAGCTGGCAGGTGCGGCCGCTCTGGGCGCGACTCTGTAGCCCGGGAGGACCTGTCCCGAGAGGGCGGTGGGTGGGGCCGGAAGGGGGCGTGGCCGGCAGGTGCGGCCGCTCTGGGCGCGGCTCGGTGCCCCTGGCGGACCGTCCCCGAGATGGCGGCCATGGCGGAGGGGCGGGACGTGTGCGGGCCGCTGCTCACCTGGGTAAGGGGGGGCCGGGACACCCCCCCGGGCCCCCCGGGCCCGTGTGACCCCCCTGGGGCCCTGTGGTTTCCTCCGGGCACCTGCCGATCCCTTGTGACCCCCCCCCCAGCACCTAGTGACCCCCCCCTCCGGCGCCCTTTGCCCCCCGCTGATGGGGGAGGATAGCAGGGGGGGCACCCCGCGGGGGTCATTGCTACCCCCATGTCTGGGGGGGACTGTTGAGGGTAGAAAAGGGGGCCCTGCCCCCCCCGCAGTGGTTTTGGGGGGTTGTGCCGGTCTGGGGGCTCCCCTGCCTGCGGGGGGGGGACACTGCCGTACGTGGCGGGGGGGCCTAGGACATGAGTTGTCTGTTCTCAGCCCTGAGTGGGTCTGGGGAGGCTGGTTTGGGGGCAGCCGTGCCCTGATCCCCCCCCTTTTTGCCACTCCCCAGCTGCAGACCTTTGCCCCTGCCTCGCCCTGCGCCTCCCCCCAAGACCTGGCCAGTGGGGTGGCCCTCGCCCACGTCCTGCACAGCATGTGAGTGGGGGAGGTGTGCTGCCCCCCACCTTGGGGACACCCCCAGGGCCCCCCAAGGGGGTCCAGGGCACCCCTGGGTGGGGGTGGGGCAGCTTGGGTGGAGGGGACCTGATTTTTGGGACCCTCCCTGTGCTCCCCCAGCGACGCCTCGTGGTTCAACGAGACATGGCTGGGCCGGATCCGGGACGACACTGAGGATAACTGGCGGCTGAAGGTGGGGTGGGGGGCACGTGTTGGGGTGGGGGGCACATTTGGGGGTGGGGGAACAACACACCCATTCCCAGTTTGGGGGGGGCCGTTCTCAGCCTTAGGTCTGCCCTGGGGGGCGAGGAGGGGGAGTAGAAGATTTGGAGGTGTTGGTTTGAGGGGGGTCTGGGGGCAGCTGGTTTGGGGAGGATTTTTTGGGGCATGTAATGGGGGGGTTGATTGGGAGAGCTGGTTTTGGGGGGCAGTTTGTGGGGGTCAGTTGGAGAGGCCCATGTTGGGGGACCTGAGGCAGGGCCACAGCAATGGAGGGGCATTTTGGGCTCCCCAATGGTGGGATGGGCATTTTGGGCTCCCCAATGGTGGGATGGGCATTTTGGGGGTCCAGGGGGGTCCTACCTTTCCCCCCTGCAGGTAAGCAACCTCCGGAAGGTGCTGCAGAGCGTCCTGGAGTATTGGCAGGATGTGAGTGTGGGGGCCCATGGGGGGGCCCTGGCATCTGGGCTTCCTGTTTTGGGGTGGGGGGGTCCCCTGGAGGGGGGCTAACCCCCGGTTCCTCCTCCCGGACCCCCCAGGTGCTGGGCCAGACGGTGGCAGAGCAGCACGTGCCCGATGTGGTGCTGGCGGCCCAGCACGCCGACCCGGAGCAACTGGGCAAACTGGTGCGACTGGTGCTGGGGTGTGCTGTCAGCTGCGAGAGGCGGGAAGGTGGGTGCAGGGCTGAGGGACCCCCTGACTCTGGAAATGCCCCCTGACCCCCCTAATGCCCCCATGTCCCACCCTTGTAGAGCATATTCAGCGCATCATGACACTGGAGGAGTCAGTGCAGCACGTGGTGATGATGGCCATCCAGGAGGTGGGGGCGGTTTGGGGCTCACCGGAGGGCTGCTGGGGGTCCCCTGGGGGTGTTGGAGGCCCTGGGGCATCGGGGGGACAGGAGGCGTTGTAGGTCCCTGGGGGATGGACTCAGGGGGGTTTGGGGCATCCTGGGGGCCTGAGAGTGAATGTGGCCAGAGGGCTCTGCGGGAAGGTGGTGGTGGGGGAGTTGGGTTTAGGGAAGCGTTGTGGGTTATGGGGGGGCCTGAAGAGCCCCCCCCAACACTCACTTTATAATTTTTTTCCTTCATGCAGCTTTTGGATAAAGAGCCATCGGAGACGATGGCAGTGGAGATGTACGGGAACTTCGACACGCAGGTGGGGGGATGGGGGGGCAGGCTGGGGGGCACTGGGTGCAGGGGTGGAGGAGCAAGGCTGGGGGCTGTGGGGGGAGCACTCTGGGGGAGGGATACAGGGAGCCCCGAGGCTGGGGCAGGTTGGGGAGTGTCGGGGCAGGACAGGGGGTGGTTGAGGGTGTTTGGGGGTATGTGTGTCCCCCAGCGCTGACTCCCCCTTTCTCCCCCCAGTCACGGCGCTATTACTTCCTGAGTGAGGAGCCCGAGGAGGCCGGGGGACCGCAGCAGCGCTGCCTCGAGCTGGAACAGCAGGTGGGCCCTGGACGCTTGTGTCCCCCAGTCCTGTCCCCCCACAGTTTCTAGGGTTGGGTTGAGGGCACCTAAAGCGGTCGCACCGAGTGGGAGGGGATTCTCTGCTGTTTTGTATGAAGGTTGGGTGCACCCACTCACTGGGACCCCCTGGGGAGGGGAGCCTGGATGGCTGGGTCCCTTCCTGGACGCCTGGGTCTTGCCGGCATGGGGCAGGTGGTGGCGCTGCTGGAGGAGAAGGGCAGCCTGGCAGAGGAGAACCGGGTGCTGCGGGAGGAGAAGGCGCAGCTGGAGGCTGATGCTGCTGGTGCCACTGCCAAGAAGCTGCTGCTGCTGCAGACGCAGGTGGAGCAGCTGCAGGAGGAGAATTACCGGTAGGACCTCGAAGCCTGGGTCCCCTGGGCGGGGATGGGCGGGGGGGCCCAGCCTGGGTCCCTTCGTGGGGGTTGCCCCAAACTCTGGGATCTGGGTTTTCCCATGGAGACAGCAAAATGGGTGTCAGGGGGCGAGTGGCACTCTGCACCCCTATGCTGTGGTGGGTGCCCTGATGTCGGGGTTCCCCTGTGCAGGCTAGAGAGCGGGAAGGAGGAGCTACGGGCGCGCTGCAGCCAGCTGGAGCGGGAGGCGCGGGGGCTGCAGGCGCGGGCAGAGGAGCTGAGTGGCCTGGCTGGGGAGGCCCGGGCCCTGCGTGACGAGATGGACGTGCTGAGGTGGGCCGGGGTCTCACGGTGGGGTGCCCGGATACCTGGGTCCCCTCGGGGTGACCCTGGGCAGTTGGGGTGCTCCTGTCCCCAGGGCGTGGGATTGTCCCCTGGTGCTCAGGGCGCCCCCAGCGCAGAGGACATCAACGGTCCCCCCAAACCCCGGCAGGGCGTCGTCGGCGCGCGCGGGGCGGCTGGAGGCAGCGGTGGCGGCGTACCGGGGCCGTGCGGCGGCGGCGGGCGACCTGCGGCGCTGGGTGCGGGCGCTGGAGGAGCGCCATGCCGCCCAGCTGCGGCGGGCGGCCGCGCTGCAGCAACAGCTGGGCCGGGCGCAGGCTGGCTGCGCACAGCTGGAGGCTGCCCGCAGGCAGGTGGGTGGGGCTGTATGCTGGTGGGCGGGGCTATGGCCAAGGGGTGGGGCAATGTAGTCCAGGACCCAATGCAGCAGGGCCTAGGGGGTGTGGCTTCAGGACAGAGGGCAGGGCTATGCCTACAGGCTCCTCCCACAGGGAGCTGGGTGGGGCAGCAGAGGCGTGGCATAAAGGGAGGTGGGTGGGGCCATGGGAAGGGGTGTGGCTAAACAGCTAGGGGCGGGGCCACCCATGGGTGGGGCAGGGGATGCTGCTGCAGAGGTGTGAAGGTGTGGTGGGGCGGGGCTGTTCCTGGTGGGTGGGGCTGTGGGCCGAGGGGGTGTGGTCAGCTGTGGCCCCGCCCAGGTGGAGGAGCTGAGCGGGCAGCAGGTGGAGGCAGAGCTGCGGGCAGAGAAATGGCAGGTGGAGTTCAGGAACCTGCAGGAGAAGTTTGAGGCGCTGAACAAGGAGAAGGAGGTGGGTGTCTGTCCCCCCTCCCCGGACGCCTGGGTCGTCATCCCCCCACTGACCCCCGCGGCCCCTACAGCGGCTGCTGGAGGAGCGGGATGCCCTGCGTGAAGCCAACGAGGAGCTGCGCTGTGCTCAGGTGCAGCAGAGCTGCCTGCGCCAGGCAGGTGGGTGGGGGACCCCAGGGCGGGGATGGGACATGGGGGGAGGTGACGAACCCCACAGGGCAGGAGGGACCCTGCTGAGCACAACCGTTGCACGAGATACCAGAGAATCCCCACTTGGGGCAGGGGCTTTGGGCTGGGGGTTAACCCTGGGAGGAACCAGGGTTTTGGGGGGCACACAGTGTCGTCCCTGGGGGGGGCTGGGGTGCAGTGGGGGTCCCTGGGGTGCAGTTTGGGGTGTCACCTCCTGCCCCCAACGGCAAGCCAATCCACTCCACAGATGCGGTGCTGGAAGAGGGCACGGCCCCGGTGGGAAACCTGGCGGCTGAAATCCTCCCTGCAGAGCTGAGGTGGGTGCATGGCGGGGTCCCCAACCCTGGGACACCCACCCCCCCCACCCCACCCCCAGACCTCCTGACCCTCCCCGGCCCCTCAGGGAGACGGTGGCACGGCTGCAGCAGGAGAACCAGCGGCTGCAGGCGCAGGAGGCGACACTGCGGCTCCAGCGGGACCAGCTCCAGCAGCAGCTGCGTGACGCTAACCAGCAGAGGTGGGGGCCAGGGTGGGTTGTCGTGGTGTCCCGAACGGCCCCCCCCAGGCCCTCCTGTATCCCTAACGCCCCCCCACCCGCAGGCTGGAGGCCACGGGGGCAGTAGAGTTGCGGATGGCACTGGGAGATCAGGGGGACGCCCCTGAGGAGGTGAGTGGGGTGGGGGCTCTCTTGAGGGCTCGGGGGGTTTAGGGGGTGGGAAAATGTTATTTGCTTTGGGGGGTCCTCAGTTTCTTGGGAGGGTCCTGATGTTCTGGGGGAGGTTGGATTTTTGGACGGTTGCCACACTGGGGGGCAAGCAGGGTTTGGATTTTGGGGACACAGGGCCTGCATCCCCTCAGGTTTCAAGGGGGATGCTGGGGTTGGGGGGTCAGGGGCTCCTCAGGACCCCCAGGCTTTGGGGGTGCCAGGGCGCCCCCCTCACCCCTTGTTCCCCCACCAGTTGTTGCTGCTGGAGACGACCCTGGAAGAGCTGTGAGTGTGGGGGGGAAGGGAGGGGTCCAGCCTGGGCCCCCAGGCAGGGTGGGGGGACGGGGCTTCCTGTCCCCATGTCCCCAACCTGTGTGTCCCCCCCCGGCCCCCCAGGGAGGAGCTGCCTGAGGCAGGGGCAGAGCTGCAAGGGGAGGAGGAGCTGGAGCCACACGGGGACAGCAGCGGTACGGCGGGTCCTGGGGGGGTCAGAGTGTTGGGGGGGCCACGGGGAGCGGGCAGGGACTGAGCTGTGCCTCAGTTTCCCCCAGGAAGGCTTTGGGTCTAGGGGGAGGGAGTATGTGTGGGGCCACCCAGGGAAGGGGCCAGTTTGTGGGACCCCCCAATCCCCATTTTGTGCCCCCCCTAATCCCCATTTTGTCCCCCCTCCCAGGGTCACGGCGCGTGGAGGAGCTGCAGCGCAGCCTGCGCCGGAGGGAGGAGGCCCTGCGCATCCTGGAGCAGCGCTGCCGTCGGCACGCCGGGGGGGCCCGCATGGTGTGGGGCCAGAGACCACCCGCCCCAGCCTGGGCTGGGGGCACTGGGAGGGCTTGGGGACCCCAGTTGTCCTGGGGTTAAGGGATCTTGGGGACCCTTGGGGCTGTTCTGGGTATTGGAGGGGTTCTGGGACCTATCAAGAATATCTTATCTATACCGGGGGGGCTCTGAGATCCTCCCGCAAGGGTCTCTTGGGTGCATGGGGGGCTCTGGGACCCCTAGTGATGCCCTGGGTTTGGGGGGGTCTGGGACCCTCCTCAGGGCATTTTTGGGTGTATGGGGAGAGCTGGGACCCCTTGGGGGGCCCCCCAGGGCTCTTCTTGGCTGGGGAGGAGCCCTGGGGTATCTGGGGGGATGCTGAGACCCCTCAGGGCTGTTTGGCAGTGCAGAGGGTCGGGGGTGGGGGCAGGACCGTGGCGGGGGCTCCTCTGTGTTGGGGTTTGAGGGTCCCATGCTGTTGCCCCTCTAGGTGATGCGGGCACTGGAGCCGAAGCCACCTGGCCCTGGCGTGGCCCCCGCCCTCCATGCCCTCCGGAATCAGCTGCAGGAGAAGGATGCCCTGATCCAGCACCTGGAGGTGGGGGGGGGGGGGCAGGCAGGGGGACTGGGGGTGGTCCCAGGGGTCCCCAACTCCAGCTGACCACCCCCCTGGCCCCCCGCAGAGCGACTATGAGCGGAGCCGGGCACAGCGGGAGCGGGAGGAGCGGCTGCTCGTGACCGCCTGGTACAACATGGTGAGCGATGGGGGGAGTCCAGAGGGAGGCAACTGCTCTTGGGCAGGGGCACAGATACACGCCCTGGGCAAAGTCTTTGGGGGGGGGGCACAGATACTCGTGCAGGGGGCTTGGGTACCTCTTGGGGGGCTGGTATTTATTGTGGGGGCTGTAAATGGGGGTGGGATTTGATGGGGTAAATGCATCCAGTTGGGGGGGTTGGGGGCCTGATGCAAAGGGTCCTTATACCCCCCGTCAGGCACTGTGGGTTTGGGGGGGGCCGACACTCAACCTGTGCCCCCCTCCAGGGCCTAGCAGTCCAGCAGCAGGCGAGCGAGCCAGGGGGGCTGCGGGGCCCCCCGGGGGGGGCTCAGTCCTTCCTGGCCCAGCAGCGCTTGGCCACAGTCGCCCGCCGCACCCGGCCCCCCCATGGCCGCCCCCCCAACCGCTGAGTGGGGGCCTGGGGGGGCCCCCCCCACCTGCTGACCTGGGCTGGCCCCCCTTCTCTGGGCTGGCCCCCCTTCTCTGGGCTGGCCCCATTTTAGACACTACTGGCTCCATGTTGCCCCTCCACCCTCTTGGGGGGGCGGGGCCGGACCCTGCACCCCTCTTTGGGGGGGCTTTTAGCACTTCTATTTTTGTACCCCTTTTCTGCGGGGTGGGGGGTCCTGCCCCTCCCACCCTGTGCCCCGAATCCTTTCAATAAAGCCACAGATCTCAGGGGTGGGGGTTTATTCTCAGTGGGGATTCTTGTGGCGCTCATACAGGGCTGAGCCATTGAGGGGCTGTGTTCTGGGGCTCCCCCCACCCCGTTAAACCATGTCATCGATGGTGGGGTGCAGGAGCCAGCAGTCATGGGGGCCACTGCCCCCCCCCGGGGTGTCCCCCAGGAGGACGGCTGTGTCCCCCCCCAAGCTGTCCCCATCCCCTGGGGTGGCAGGTGTGGGGGGAGACCCCGGGGCAGGCTCGGGGCTGAGCCCCCTCTCGGAGCCAGCACTGTTCTTGCGGTGGAGCAGGGAGAAGCGTCGGGTGAAGGTGCCTGGGGCGGGCCGTGGGGGGGGCTCGAGGGTGTCCCCAAGGGTCTCCCCAATGTCCTCCAGCGGCTGGAACTGCATCTCTTCCTTGGCTAGCCTGCGGGGCACTGGGGTCACCCCAAGCCCTGCCTAGATGTCAGGGACACCTCCAGCCTCCTCCCCAGCCCCCAGGACTGGCTGTGGGGGTGTCCTAGGCCAAGCCATGGGGTCCCTGGGGGCGTTTTGGGCTCCCTGAAGTGGGGTGGAGGTCCCTGGAGGGAGCTGGGGGTCCCTGGGCAGTTTCTGGTTTGTGGGGGTGGGGTGTCTCTGGGACAGTTTGGGGGGACACTGGGGAGGCCTTGGGGTGTCTGGAGGGTGTCTGGGGGCAGTCTGGGGGTTTGGAGGGGGTCCCTAGGGCAGTCTGGGGTTTTGGGGGACCCCAGGTTGTTGTTTGGGCTCCCCAGGGGCCCCTCCTGGTGGGGTTGGGGGGCTGTAGGATCCGAAGGGGGGTGTTTCTGGGGGGTCGGGGGTCCCAGGGTGAGGGGTCCCGTCCCCACTCACGCCACGTCGAATGCAGAGCCGCGGAAGGCAGGCTGGCGCAGCGGGGCGGCTGCGGCCGTGTAGGGCGCCTGGGGGCTGGCGGCATCCCAGTACCGGTCCCGCTCCAACGTTGGCACCTCCCCGTACAGCTCATCCACCGCCAGCATTGACACCTGTGGGCCGGACGCCTGGGTCCCCCAGCGGGCGCCTGGGTCCCGGGTCCCTCCCGGATGCCTGGGTTCCCCTGCCACGCTCCGGGTGCACCACAGGAGCGGGATGGGGGTACCTGGAAGTTGCGGTCGATGAGTGTGTTGGTCTCAAAGTCGTCGTCGTCCTCCCCGAAGGGGTTGATGAGCTGCTCAGCCACCTGAGGCAGGGCCACAGTGTCCCCAGGGCTGCCGTATGTCCCCGCGCCACCCCTGTCCTCCCCACCCACCTTGAGCCACCCCACGTAGAAGAAGAACTGGAGGAGGGTGAAGACGGGGACCCCCAGGTCCAGCTCGTGCCCCGCGTAGCCCTGGGCTGGGTCCAGGAACTGCCGCCCGATCAGGCAGGTGACGAAGAAGGTGTAGACGGCAATGGTCACCACCTGTGGTGGGGGAATGGTCACCCACCACCCATGTGTCCCCCCATGTCCTCTTCATGTCCTTACGTCCTTGTCTGTGTCCCTCCATCCCTCTGTGTACACCAATGTCCTTCCATACTCATCTGTGTCCCTCCAGGACCCCCCTGTGTTCCTTCATGTCCCCTCATGTCCCTCCATCCCCATCCAGGCCCCCCCCATGTCCATCCTTGTCCATGTCCCACCATGTCCCTCCATCCCCATCCGTGTCCCTCCATGTCCCTTCATCCCTCTTGGGTCCTCTCTGTGTCCCTTCATGTCCCCTCATGTTCCTTCCTATCCAGGTGCCCTGCCCCCCCCCCCCCCCCAGTGTCCCCATTCCTGCCATCCCTCCACTTCCCAGTGCTCCCAGTGCCCACCTGGGTGTACACCAGTGGGACACTGATCCAGTCATAGTGGAAGAGGAGGCTGCAGTGGCCCCGAAAGCGGTTCAGCTCCTGGAGGGGCACAGAAGGGTTGGGGGGTCTCGGGGGGGGGGGGGGACCCGGGGGGAGCGAGGCGGGGGGTGGGGGTACCTCCATGAGGAGCTTGAGGGCGCAGTCATCACGCACGCGCCCCTCCCGCCGCGCCTGCCCCGCCAGCGCCCCGAACCAGGCGCAGGGCACCCAGAACTTGTTGTAGGGCGAGCGCAGCCCCTCCAGCCGCCGCCGCTCCTCCCGCGTCAGGAACCCTGTGGGGCCGGTGTCACCGTCTACCCTCTATGACATCACCCACTGCCTTGTGATGTCACTGCTCAGCGGCACTGACACCCAGTGACCTCAGGGTGCCCCACTGATGTCACAACACAGAGGTTAGGGGAACCTGATGCCCAGCCCTGTGACATCCCTATGATGGCATCTCTGCCCCAGCGATGACATCGCCACTCCCACAGTGACACCTCTGCCATGATGCCATTCCTGTCCCCAGCATGGTGCCCCATGGTGCCATCACTGCTATGACGCCATCCCCAGGGGCTCCTCGCCACCCTCCCACTGGTCCCACCAGCCCGTTACTGCCCCTGTGCTGACGTCACCCCTTCCGATGAGGTCATGGCAGGGTGATGGGGACGCACCAGCCTCGACGAGGTGGTCGGTGGTGGGGAAGCGCTTGTAGACAGCGGTGCTGACGGCACGCAGCACCAGCAGCGCGGCCAGGCTGCCATAGCGCATCAGGGTGCGGCGCAGGATGCGGCCCCGCGCATCGGCCCCGTGGACGTTGCCCGCCACAGCCACCATCAGCCCATCCGGCGCCGGGACGCTGCGGAACTGTCCCCACCAGCGCTCCAGCACCAGCGCCACGTAGAAACCTGCGGGACTGGGATGCACTGGGAGCACTGGGGACATGGGGACGGGGAGCTGGGGCACTGCAGACAGTGGGAGCGCTGGGAGGAGATGCTGGGAGAAGTTGGCAATACTGGGAACACTAAGAGTGGGCATGGCAGGGGGAAGCCAGGGCACTGGGGACAGTGGGAGCACTGGGAGAAGGCATGGGGGGGGAGCTGGGGACACTGGGAGGAGGACGGGGTTGGGGGGATGGGGGCTCCCGGGGGACTGGGGGCTCTCACTGAGGAAGAAGGAGATGGGGATGAGGTTGGTGGCTCTGGGGTGGCTCTGTGGGGACACTAGTGGCCGGGGGGGGTTCTTCGGGGGCATGTTGGGGGGGTCTGGGGGTCCCGGGGGGGGCCGGGGCTCTCACCGAGGACAAAGGAAATGGGGATGAGGTTGGCCGACTTGTCGCAGTAGAGCACCAGCTTCTCAAAGAGCCGCTTCTGTGCCTCTGACAGCAGGAACCTGGCAGGGGGACATGGGCGGGGGGGTCGTCACACTCCCAGCCCTTCCTTCTGGCTGTGTGTCCCCCCCCCACCCATGTCCCCGTGTGCCTCCGTACAAGGTCCATGTCTCCGAGCACCCTGTGTGTCCCCATCCCCGTGAACCCCCTGCACCCTGTGTGTCCCCATGCACCCTGTGTGTCCCCCATATATCCCCATTCCTACACACCCCCTGCAACCCCACGTCCACGTACACATTATGTTCCCCCTGTGGGCCCCCCCGCCATGTCCCCGTGTCCCCCTATGTACCCCCCCCCCCCCCGCACCGGTAGGCCAGGCTGAGCCCCAGGTAGGCGGTGAGGAAGAGGAGCAGCTCCCGGTAGAGCAGCTTGTAGATGCTCCCGCGCCAGAGCAGCAGCAGTTGCGAGAAGCCCCCGAAGCGAGCGGTGGCCACCCGTGAGGTGTACGTCACTGTCATCGTGGCTGCGGGGCCACCCGAGCAGTGCCCTGGGGACAGCAAAACCCTGGGGATGGCGAAACGGGACCCTGGGGACACCTAAACCCGGGGGAGGGAGATGACGCTGGCGGGGGGGTGTCACTGAACTGATACCCGGGGGGCACCCACACCCTAGGGACACCTGGCACAGGCTGGGGACTCCTGGGGATGGCAAAATGGGATCCTGGGGACCCCCTGGGGACAGCAAAATGGGACCCTGGGGGACACCCAAACCCTGGGGACACCAAAACCCTGGGGACACCCTGGGGGGGGTCACTGAACTGATACCCTGGGGAGACCCCCATCCTGGGGACATGCCACAGGGTACCACCAACCCCCCAGGCTGGGCAGAGACATCCCCCCTCCAAGACCCCACCATAACTCCCCTCTCACCTGTGGGAGATCCGAGCGTGGGGTGGCCACCGCCAGTCTGGGGCCACCGTCCCCATCCCAGGGCCTTAAATACTGTCCTGGGGCTGGCCCTGCCCCAGGGCTGGGGGGGGGACACACACGCCCCAGTCCCCTGGTGGGCGTGGGAGGCTGGACGCCTGGGTCCTTCCCCCGTAATCCCCAGGGGAGCGGCCACTCCAGTCTGGCAGGTCCTGAGCCCACCGTCCTCCCTGGGGGGAAACTGAGGCAGGGCTGGGGGCGTGAGGTTTTGGGGGGCGTTGGTAGCCCGGATGCTCGGGTCCCCCTGGGCTGGCCTGGCTCCGGCCCCGTGGCCTCACGCCAGCAGCAGGGTCACAGGGACAGATCGCAGCAGGACACGGGACACGGGGCCGGGCCCGTGCGGGGTCGGGGGGGCCACTGCCACATGACCTCCCCCAAAATGCCAGAGCCCAGCTGCTGTGGCCCCATCATCCCCCTCCCAGGACCCCCGTGGGAATGCCGGCGTCTGGGCTCCCCATGCCCCGTTAATCCGCCCCGAGCACTAATGAGGGTCCCCACATCCCGCCGGGCCTGGTGCCAGCCGGCGCTGACGTCACCCCCCCGGTGCCAGGCCAAGCCCCGCAGCTCCCCCAGGGGACCCAGGCGTCTGGGCCCCCTTCCCCCCACCGCCAAGTGTTGCGCAGTGAACCCAGGCCCCCCCTAAAACACCCAAGAGCCGCCTCTCCGCTTCCCGAATTTATTATTTACACAAGGTCCCCTGCGGGGGTCCCGCCTCTGCACCCCCAGCCTGGGGGCGGGGGACGGGGAGGGACAGGGGACAGAGCAGCCCTGGGGGGGGCCACGGTGCTGGTTGGCCACAGCCTGGAGGTGGGGGCTGTGCTGGGGGGTGGGTGGGCAGAACCGTCCTGACCCTCCTCGGGTGGGGGAATAAATATCAGCTGCCCCCCCCCGGGGGGCATGTGTGTGGGGCTATTTGGGGCTGGGGGGCTGGTAGGGGTCCAGCAGGAGGGAGGAGAAGGTGTTCACTTTGTCGGCCCCCCGCACCTCATGGGGCAGCAGCGGCAGCTTCACGATGTGGAAATCCTCGTACAGGTCCTCCATCTGCAGGGAGAGCAGGGCGGGGGGCAGGGACCCAGGTGCCTGGGCCCCCCGACCCCCATGGCACCTCCCCACAGCCTCAGGGAGGGTCCCGGGCAGCCAGGCTCCCCAAATTCCACCCCCCAAGACCCCCTACACTCCCAGAGCCAGGCAGGGTCCCAAGCGTCTGTGCTCCCCAAATGCTAACGCTCCCCCTGACGCACTCCCAGGCTCCCCAGATTTAGCCCCCCCAGACACTGGCACCGCGCCGAGGACCCCCACATCCGGGCGGTACCTGGTCAAGGTACTTGGCCTGGATCTTGTGCCGGGCCTCACACATCTTGCAGGGTCGCTGGGGGTCGGGGAAGACAAGCTGGTTCACCACGATGTTGTGGGTGTCGATGCGACATTTGGCCAGCTCCTGGATCAGCCGCTCAGTCTCATAGAGTGAGAGGAACTCGGCGATGCACACGCAGATGAAGGTCGTCTGCTCCTGCCGCCCCCGGCCCCCACACCATGCTCAGCGTGACGCAGCGACACTGTGCTCAGCGTGACACCGCGCTCGGCATCCCCTCTGTGGACCCAGCCGTCCAGCACAGCACGGAGGCCCCAGAGGCATCCCTACCCAGCCCCGCGGCGGAGGACTCCCCACAGGAATGCACACAGACTGGCTTGACCACATCCCTGTCCCCCTCCCCGCATCCCTCTCCCCCTCCCAGTGTTCCCACTCCCCTCCTTGGCATCCCCATCCCTCTCCCAGCATCCCCATGCCCCCAGGAGGAGCCCCCCCACCCCACCAGTGGCCTTACCGGGTCCTTGAACTGTTCGCTGACGGAGCGGATGACAGGCAGCGTCTCCTCCAGCTTGGAGGCCAGCTGGTCGGCGTTCATGTCGCCCAGCCCCAGCATGTTGCACATCTGGGGGAGGCGGTGGTGAGATCCACCCCCCCCGAGGCCACACACGCTGTCCCCGCCGTGGGGGTCCCGTCCCCGCAACCCTTGTCCTCACCTGGGAGATGAAGGGGCTGATCTGATTCTTGATCTGCATAAGGCGGCCCAGGCCCCGCTCCACGATGGTGGGGAAATTGAGCAGCCGCAGCGTGTGGCCGGTGGGTGCCGTGTCGAAGACCACCACCGAGAAATTCATGCCCTTTACCAGCCTGCAAGGCCGGCGTTGGGGGGGTGGTGTCAGCAGGGCCACAACCCCATGGCTCAGCCCCCAACAGACCCATTGGCCCCATACGGCCCCACTCACCTCATCACCTCGGCATAGCTCATGGCCTCGTCGATGCCGGGGAAGGCGCTCATGGCCTCCTGCATCATCTTCTTGCCCATGCTCAGCATGTTGTCCTCCTCAAAGAACTCATCGGGCAGCTCCGCCACCCCCAGGCTGGGGTCGATCTCCTGCCGGGGTTCGGAGGGTGAGAGGGGCCATGGCGGGGGCCGGGCGCATGGGTCCATCCCGGACTCACCATGGCGAAGAGGTTGTCATAGCCCTTGACTTTGGTGGGGACCTTGGAGAACTTCTGGTCGAAAGCGTCAGAGATGTTGTGCGCAGGGTCGGTGGAGATGATGAGGACGCTCTCCCGCACCTTTGAGAGCTGCACGGCCAGGCTGCAGCTGGGGGGACAGCGGTGACGGTGGGGGAGCTGCTGCCGGCGGGAGTCCCGGTGGCCTCCTTGGGTGGGGAGCTGCCCCCCACGGCCCCTCACGTGGGGGCAGCCCCACGGGGGGACTGGTTCTGCCTTCTCCCCGAGGGGATCCAGCCCCGCCCCCTCACCCTGAGGGGCTCCAGCCCAATTCCCCCCCTCCCCCGAGGTGGTCCGGTTCAGTCCCCCCCACCAGGCGGTCTGGTCCGGTTCCCCCACCTCAGGGCGGTCTGGCCCAGTGCCTCCCCCGGGGGCCCGATCCCTCCCGGGGGCCCGATCCCCCCCGGCCTGGCCCCACCCCCCTCGGGCCAGCCCGGCCCCGCCGCACCTGCAGGTGGTCTTGCCCACGCCGCCCTTCCCGCCCACGAAGATCCACTTGAGGCTCCGCTGCTCGATGATATTCGCCAGCGTCGGTTCCAGCGGCTCCACGTCGGGCGCGTCCTCGAACTCCTCCGCCTCCGGCCCCCACCCGCCCGCCGCCGCCATCTTCCCCCGCGCCGCCGCGCCGCCGGCCCGCCCGCGCCCTGATTGGCCACCGCCCAGCCGCCCTGTCCCGCCCCCGCCGTTGATTGGTCGTCGGTCCTGGCGATCCGGCGGGGGGCGGGACAGCGCGGCGAACGCCCAGCGCGTTGCCCGGCAACGCCGCCCGAACGGGCCGTTGCGTGACGTCATCTTTCCGCGCCGCGCGCTTCCCGGCGTCCCCCGCGGCGCGGCGTTCGCGGCGGACAAGATGGAGGCGCACGGCGAGGAGGGGGAGGCTCCGTCGCCGCCGCCCGGGCCCGGCGGCGGCGTGAACGTCTTCGCCAACGATGGCAGCTTCCTGGAGCTCTTCAAGCGGAAGATGGAGGCGGAGCAGCAGCGGGAGCGCGAGGCGGCGGCGGCCGCGGCGGCCGCAGAGGCTCCCGGCGGCGCCGGGCCCGGCCCGCACCGGTCCGACGGCTCGAAGAGGAGCGGCGGCGCCCTCAGCTTCGTAAGGACGCGGGGCCCGCGGCCTCCCCCCGCTCCCACCGGCCCCGCCGCTGCCCGGCCTACCCGCCCGGCTGAGGGTTCGCGGGGGTAACGGCGCCCTCGGGCTGGCGTCGGGGGTGGCGGCGGCGGGTTCCTCCCGGCAGCGGCTGCCCGCGGCGGGAGAGCTTCCCCGTGCGAGCCGGTTCCCCAGACGCGAGTGCAGGCTCCGGTTTTGCCGGCGTCATCCCGGAACGCGGTTCCCGGACCTAGGGCTCTCGGCGGGACCGGTGGCACGGGGGTCCTGGAGCTCTGCGGGCACCTGCGGTCGTGAAGCTGGGGGGCACGTCCCGGGGGGGCCGTGCTGCTGCTCTGTGGAGCGCTCCGGGCACCTCGGGGCCGTTTGGGGATCCCTGCCCGCTCCCTGCCACACTGCCTTTTTTTTTTTTTTTTTTTTCTTCTTGTTAAACCATATCAAACAACACCAAAATACTCCGTTCCTGTGGAACGAGGCCGGTGGTGGCTGGTCTGGCACCGCTGTCCCCTGAGGGACGTCACACACACACACCCCCCCCCCCGGGGATGGCAGCGGCCACCGACCCCCCGTGAGCGGGAGCGGGGTCCCCATGGTGCTGCCCACTGCAGACAGACAGACAGACAGACGGATGGCTGCTGGCCGGGGGTCTGATGGACGTCCCTCCTGTTCCGTTGTGCAGGGGGCGGCGCTGTCCCCGCAGCGCGCGTAACGGTGGCAGTTCTGTCCCTTCCCCCAGGTGGGCAGGCGGCGAGGGGGGAACAAGCTGGCCCTGAAGACGGGAGTGGTGGCCAAGAAGCAAAAGACGGACGAGGAGGTGGGTGTCCCCGGACCGCAGACCCCTCCCGGGGAGGTGGACACGGTGCTGCCAGGGGGACGACGCGTTCACCAACCTTGTTTCCCCTCATTTTCTTGCAGGTGTTGACGAGTAAAGGCGACGCCTGGGCCAAGTATATGGCGGAGGTGAAAAAGTACAAGGCGCACCAGTGCAGCGATGACGACAAAACCCGGCCCCTGGTGAAATAGCGCCCGCGCCCGGACTCGCCCCTGTATATACTTATTTAAGGGCAGGGGAGGCGCTGGCCCTGCCCCTTTTATATCTATAAATACCGATCGTGCGCCCGGGGCCGCTGCTCCTGCCCTGCCGGCAACCAGGACTTGACGCTGGCCAGCAAACCGCTGCCGCTGCCTGCTGGGACCCGCCGCCGCTCCTCCCCCAACCTGGCCCCCGGGGGGGGGTGGCGTGGTTTTGGGGTAAAAAGCGGAGAAACAGGGAGGGGAGAGGTGGGAGCGGAGGGGCCGCCGTTGCAGCATTAAAGACCTCAGAGATTTCGGAGCTGCTGAGCGACTTGTGGGTGTTTTTGGGGAGGGGGCCGCCCCCCCCCCCCCCCCCCGCTGTTACCCTGGTTTCACGGGTTTGGGGGTCTCCAGGTGTTTGGAGGCAAGAAGCTGAGACCCCCAGGGTCGCTGGTGTGATGGGGTGACACAACGTGCCCCACACTGTCACCCACTGGGTGTACAGCTTCCGCCCCCAGCCATGACACTGAATGACTCCGAGTCTTCCATCCTTCAACCCTTTATTTATTGCTCCACACAGCGCCAAACTTTCACCATTTTTGGCTTTTTCCTGCCCAGTAAAGCTGGGGTGGGAGGTGGCTGTGCTTTGGGGGCAGGGGGGGCTGCAGCCTGCGACGCCCGGGGGGGGGCCTGGGGTGCAGGAAGGAGGGGTGCAGGCAGGGCCGGGCCCTGCTGGGGTGAGCTCCAGCAGAGGAGCCTGACAGGTTTCTGCTCCCGGTTCCCCCCATGCACTGTGGTCACCCCAATTCCTTTACCCACTGTTCCCAGTTCACCCTCTCAGTGCACCCTGATTCCCCTCCATTCCCCCAGCACACCCTGGTCCGCACCCCAGTGCTCCCAGTACCCCCAGCACACCCTGGTCCGCACCCCAGTCCTCCCAGTCCCCCCAGCGCACCCTGGTCCGTCCTCACAATGCTCGCGGCCCCGGCGGGCGACACCCATCCGGCGCTCTGCCGGGGGAGGCGTTGCCCCCCGCCCCGCAGTGGTTCGGTCCGCGCCGCGGGGCTCGCTGGGAAGCGTGGTCCGGCAGGGGCGCGCGCCCC
The DNA here is from genome assembly GCA_031468815.1 of Morus bassanus. Classification (NCBI taxonomy): domain Eukaryota; kingdom Metazoa; phylum Chordata; class Aves; order Suliformes; family Sulidae; genus Morus; species Morus bassanus. The sequence goes on from JAVHSO010000206.1 coordinate 53,925, forward strand.
GGCTTGTACTCCGCGCATGCGTACAGCGCCCTGCCCGTTCCCCACGTGGCCCCGCCTCCGGCCCACGTGACGCGGCCTCGTCCTTCCCGCGCGCTCACGTGGTGCCCGCGGCGGGGTGGACGGTGGCCGGCGGGGGTCAGCGCCCGCGTGCCGCGCTCGCTCCCTCCGGGCAGCGCCGGTGCCCCGCGCCTCCGCCAGGCCGCACCGAGCCCCGCCCCCCCCCGTCCCCCCCCTCGTCCCCCCCCTCCCCCTCCGAGCCCCGGGACCACCCCCCCCCCCCGGCAGGTACCGGCGCGGCGGGGGAGCAGCGCGGGGCCTGGCGGGCGGGGGAGGCCCGGCCGGGAGCGGGCTGAGGGGGCGCTGAGGCGGGGGTGAGGCAGGCGGGGGGGGGGGCTGAGGGGAGAATTAGGGGCCGGGGGGGTTAATTGGAGACTGAGGGGGGTCATTGGGGGTTCGGGGGGGGGGGCGAGGGGGGCTGCTGGGAAAGGGGCGGTCGGGCGGGGGGTGGGCGCCGATTTGGGAGGGGGGGGAGCCGTGTGGGGTTACGGGGCGAGAGGATCAAACGGCGGGGGGGGGGGGGGGGGCGCGAAGATGGGCTGGGGGGCAAACGGGGGTGCGGGGGGGGGACACGGCCGGGGGCGTTTATAGCCTCGGGGTGAGCAGTAGGGGGGAGATCTGCTCCCCCTCCCCGGTCCCACCGCGCCCACCCCCCCCGCCTTTAACGGGGCATCCCCGTCCCCACGTGCGCGGCACGTCCCCGCCACTGTCTGTCCGTCTGTCCCCCCTGCCAGCTGCCGCGTGGATGGAACCCCTTGCGCTCCCAGCCGCAGTTGGGGGGCCCCACCATCCCTCCCCCACCTCCCGGGAACCGCGCTCATCCTCGGGGCGTCCCCTCCGTGTCCCCCCGCAAATCCCACTTGTGGTAGATCCCTGTCCCGCTTCCTGCCCCCCCGCAGGAATCCGGGGTCTGTGCCCCCCCCCCCCCCCCCCGGCCGCTGACCCCCGCGCCCCCCAGGACACCCCAGCCGCCATGGACTGGCAGCCGGACGAGCAGGGCCTGCAGCAGGTCTTGCAGCTGCTGAAGGACTCGCAGTCCCCCAACACGGCCACGCAGCGCATCGTGCAGGACGTATCCTGAGGCGGGGGGGGTCGGGACCCCCGGGGGGGCCGGGGTGGGGGGAGCGACACACGTACCTGTCCCCGTTTGAGCCGGGGGAAGGGGAATTGGGGATTTTCTCTGTTAACGGGGTCAGCAGCCACGGGAGACGGGGCCGGCTGGAGCTCTGGAGGGGCTGGACCTGGGGAACGGGGTGGGGGTGGGGTGGGGGTGGTTTTGGCCATGTTAATCCAGGACAGCATCCCTGTCCCCGTCCTTGTCCCTGTCCTCATCCCCGTCCTTAACCGCCCGGGGTAGAAGCTGAAGCAGCTGAATCAATTCCCCGACTTCAACAACTACCTGATTTTCGTGCTGACGCGGCTCAAGTCTGAAGGTGGGTCGCTCTGTGGCCAGCGGGGTTCGGGGTCTCCTGGGTCCCAGGGGGGTGACAGAGGCATTTGGGGGTGGCGGAGGTGGGTGCAGGAGCTGAGCCCGCCTGTTTCAGGCTTGGGGAGGTGAAAATGGAGGGGATGTGTGTTGCAGCCCCCCCTTAACAACTTGTGCCCCCCACCCCAGATGAGCCCACACGGTCACTAAGCGGCCTGATCCTGAAGAACAATGTCAAGGCGCACTACCAGAGCTTCCCCCAGCCTGTGGCCGAGTTCATCAAGCAGGAGTGTCTCAACAACATCGGGGACGCGTCCTCCCTCATCCGGGCTACCATCGGTGAGATGGGGCGGGGGCCCCCGTGGGGACCCCCGGCCCTCCTATGCTAATAATCTCCCCGCAGGCATCCTCATCACCACCATCGCCTCCAAGGGGGAGCTGCAGATGTGGCCAGAGCTGCTGCCACAGCTCTGCAACCTGCTCAACTCGGAGGACTACAACACGTGCGAGGTGCGCGGGGCCGGCCGGGGGGGCCAGGGGGGCCGCGGCTGGCGCTGACGCCCCTTTGGCGTGCAGGGGGCGTTTGGGGCCCTGCAGAAGATCTGCGAGGACTCCTCCGAGCTCCTGGACAGTGACGCACTCAACAGGCCCCTCAACGTCATGATTCCTAAGTTCCTCCAGTTCTTCAAGCACTGCAGCCCCAAGATCAGGTACGGGTGTGCTGGGGGGGACACCCCTGCAGCCCCACAGTCAGGTGCAGAGGGGTTGGGGGGGGCAGCTGGGGTGGGAGTGATGAGGGTGGGGCTGTGCCCAGAGCCGTCACACGGCTATTCCACGAGATGGGGTGGGAAATGAGCTATTTGTGTGCTTCCTGCCACTGGTTGCGGTTTGCCTTGGGGTCCCCTGGTCCCCATCCTTCCCCACAGTGGGTGGTCTGGCTCCATCTGTGCCCCTGTTGGGGTCACGTGGGGATTTGGGCCCCCCCAGACTGGGCAGCTCCAGCTCAGTCCATCCCCGTGTCCCCAGATCATGCCATGGGGACTCTGTGTGCGTCCCTGCGAGCGTGGCCTGGGGCAGGAGGTTATTGCAGCCCAGCGCACGTTTCCGTCTCACGAGTTAGTTCAAGGCTGTGGGGTCTGGGAGGTGCAGGTGGCTGGGCTGATGCCCCCCTCCCGGCTCCTCATCATTAGCTAACGAGCCTGCCAGACCCCTGCCATGGTCTGTCTCCCCATCCAGGTCCCACGCCATCGCCTGCGTCAACCAGTTCATCATGGACCGGGCTCAGGCGTTGATGGAGAATATTGACACCTTCATCGAGGTGAGGGGCCGGATGGGGGAACCCCCTGGAGCCCCCCTGGAGTGGCCCCGAGGGCAGTTGGGGGTGAGTGGGCTCCTGTGTGTCCCCCCCAGCACCTCTTCGCTCTGGCGGTGGATGAGGACCCTGAGGTGCGGAAGAACGTGTGCCGAGCACTGGTGATGCTACTGGAGGTCCGCATTGACCGCCTTATCCCCCACATGCACAGTATCATCCAGGTGAGACCAGGAGGGCAGGAGGGCGTCCACGGGACTCCCAGGTGGGTGGGTTGGGGGGCTGATGCACCCCCCCACTCCCCTGCAGTACATGCTGCAGCGGACGCAGGACAGCGACGAGAATGTGGCACTGGAAGCCTGCGAGTTCTGGCTGACACTGGCCGAGCAGCCCATCTGCAAGGAGGTGCTGACCTCCCACCTTGTGCAGTGAGTGCTTGGGACAGACCCCTCTCGTCCCCCGGCCCCCCCCAGACCGTCCCCCGGCCCCTCAATTCCCCGCCTTGCCCCCATAGGCTCATCCCCATCCTGGTGAATGGCATGAAGTACTCGGAGATTGACATCATCCTGCTCAAGGTATGAGATCGGGATGAGAAGGCGAGAGTGCCTGGTTCCCAATCGCTCCCCCAGCTCTGTGGGGCTGGTACTGGTTAAACTGGAGGGACTGGGGCAAGGCAGGAGCTGCCCTGAAACCTTCCGGACGTGATGACAGATTCAGAGCTGATGCCAGTGATGGCTGTTGTGTTCGTACTGTCTGATCCATGGGGGCTGGGGGTCCACAGGATGGGTGGTTGGGGGACCCCTTGGTGTGACACGATGTCCCCTGTCCCCGCAGGGTGACGTGGAGGAGGATGAGGCCATTCCCGACAGCGAGCAGGACATCAAGCCCCGCTTCCACAAGTCCCGCACAGTGACGCTGCAACACGAGGAGGAGCGGCCACAGGACCCTGATGATGTGGAGGACGAGGACGATGATGACACGCTCTCAGACTGGAACCTGAGTACGAGCTCTTTGCGGGGTCCTGGCCCCAGATTTGGGCTCCTGCAGTGAACCCTGAGGGGTCTGGATGCTAATCAAACCCTGAGGTGAGATGGTGCCTGTTCAGGAGGGATTAACCCCATCCCCTCTTGCTTGCCCGGCAGGGAAGTGCTCGGCTGCTGCACTGGACGTCCTGGCCAACGTCTTCCGGGAAGAGCTGCTGCCCCACCTCCTCCCGCTGCTCAAGGAGCTCCTCTTCCACCCCGAGTGGGTCATCAAGGAGTCGGGCATCCTCGTACTGGGGGCCATTGCAGAAGGTGGGTGCCAGGCTGCCTGCCATGGGCCATCCCTGAGCCGCCACCATGCCGGAGCTGGGGGTCTCTGAGCCTCCCTGTGCCCCCCAGGCTGCATGCAGGGCATGGTGCCCTACCTGCCGGAGCTGATCCCCCACCTCATCCAATGCCTGTCGGACAAGAAGGCACTGGTGCGCTCCATTGCCTGCTGGACCCTGAGCCGCTACGCCCACTGGGTGGTCAGCCAGCCCCCTGACATGTACCTCAAGCCCCTCATGACTGAGCTGCTCAAACGCATCCTCGACAGCAACAAGCGGGTGCAGGAGGCGGCGTGCAGGTAAGGGCTGGGGGGACAATTTGGAGCTGCCCGTAGCGTTTTTGGGGCAGGATCTGCCAGATCCGAGTCGTTCTCTGGGCGGGATGAGGAACCTGATGAGTTGAGTCGCTGTGATGATGGCGTATTCGTACTGTCTGACCCAGAGCGGGGGCGTGCAGCGGGCTCAGCCCTGGCCTGGGGGGCTGCTGACCCTTTCTCCCCCACCCAGCGCCTTTGCCACGCTGGAGGAGGAGGCCTGCACGGAGCTGGTGCCGTACCTCAGCTTCATCCTGGACACGCTGGTCTTTGCCTTCGGCAAGTACCAGCACAAGAACCTGCTGATCCTCTATGACGCCATCGGGACCCTCGCCGACTCCGTGGGGCACCACCTCAACCAGCCGGTACGATGTGGGGTGTCCACCTCCCGGGGGTCCCCATCCCAGGGGTCACCTCATGCCCCACAGTGCCCCAGTGCGTCCCTCCTTGTGCCCCAGCCCAGGACCGGTGATGACAAGTGACAACAGACATTCGAATCCCGAACCCCCAGTGTGGATCTCTCTGGTCTGATGGTCCCTGGGCTGAGGGGGAGCAGCCCTGCACCCCCCACATCCCCTCCCCGTGTCCCCCCCCCATGACAGCATCTCTCCCTGGGGCGCAGGAATACATCCAGAAGCTGATGCCTCCGCTCATCCAGAAGTGGAACGAGCTGAAGGATGAGGACAAGGACCTCTTCCCGCTGCTGGAGGTGAGCTGTGGGGCGCAGAGGGTGGCAGCTGGGGAGACTCCATTCCCTCAGCCCCATCACACTCCCCTCACTCTCCCCCCGCCCACAGTGCCTGTCCTCAGTGGCCACCGCCCTGCAGAGCGGCTTCCTGCCCTACTGTGAGCCCGTCTACCAGCGCTGTGTCACCCTGGTCCAGAAGACGCTGGCTCAGGCCATGGTGAGCCACGGCCCCCCCTTCCCCAGGCACCATGGGGTGTGACCCCCTGTGGGATGACCATGCCCCCCCCCACCCCTTCCCCACAGATGTACAACCAGCACCCCGAGCAGTACGAGGCCCCCGACAAAGACTTCATGATAGTGGCCCTGGACCTGCTGAGCGGTTTGGCTGAGGGTCTCGGCTGCCACGTGGAGCAGCTTGTGGCTCGCAGCAACATCATGACGCTGCTCTTCCAGTGCATGCAGGTGAGGGGCCCCCCGGGACACCCCCATCCTGGCCTGGGGGACACCAGGACCCCCCAGCACTCACCCCCTGCCCACTCCCCGCAGGACACCATGCCTGAGGTGCGACAGAGCTCCTTTGCCCTCCTGGGCGACCTCACCAAGGCCTGCTTCGTGCATGTCAAGCCCTGCATCGGTGGGTGCTGGAGCTGCAGGGGTCCCCCTGGGGGCGGGTGAAGTGGGGGGACCCCAAAAGGATGTTCTGGGCAGGGAGGGGTCCCTGCCGCTGACCCTGCTTCCCTCCAGCTGAGTTCATGCCCATTCTGGGCACCAACCTCAACCCCGAGTTCATCTCTGTCTGCAACAACGCAACCTGGGCCATTGGGGAGATCTGCATGCAGATGGGTGAGCACCTTGGGCCCTCTGGAGCCCCCTCAGCCCCCCGGGAGCTCAGCCGAGCCCCTACCCTGACAAACCCGCCCTGCCCCCCATCTTGGCAGGGGCAGAGATGCAGCCCTACGTCCAGATGGTCCTCAACAACCTGGTGGAGATCATCAACCGCCCCCAACACCCCCAAAACCCTCCTGGAGAACACGGGTGAGGCCGGCGGGGAACAGTGGGACCCCCAGGCGGGGGTTTGGCAGGGAGGGGCTGTTTGCTCAGGGCAGGGGGAGCTTCCCCGCTGTGATCTCCATTCCCCCTCTCTCTGCCCACAGCCATCACCATCGGGCGCCTGGGCTTCGTCTGCCCCCAGGAGGTGGCCCCCATGCTGCAGCAATTCATCCGGCCCTGGTGAGTTTGGGGGGGACTGTTCTGGGGGTCCCCTCACCTCCCAGGAGTGGGGGGGAGGAGCACTGAACCCCAGTGTCCCCCCCCTACCCTGTCAAGGTGCACGTCCCTCCGTAACATCCGGGACAATGAAGAGAAGGACTCAGCTTTCCGTGGCATTTGTGTGATGATCGGGGTGAACCCTGGGGGGGTTGTGCAGGTATTTGGGGGGGCACCCAGTGGTTTTGGGGGTGCTGGAGGCTGCCCTTAAGCCATGGAAGGGGTGGTGGTTGCCCCTGAGCCACGGGGGGAGCAGTCTGTGCTCCCCCCCGCGCGCAGCTCAGGGCAGCTGCCACCCCCCGAGGGGGAGATTTTTGGGGGGGACTTGGCTGCAGCCTGGCTCTATCCAAAATGGGGGGGTCCCTGGGGCCAGGCCCCTCTCCCCGTCACTCCCCCATTTTGTCACCCCCTCACTCTCCCCCGTCGTTCCCCCCCATGTCCCACCCCCCCAGGACTTCATATTCTTCTGCGATGCTGTCGCATCCTGGGTGAGCCCCAAGGATGACCTGCGGGACATGTTCTATAAGGTCAGCGGGGAAAAAGGGGGTAACTGGGGACTCCCCATGCTGTGGGGGGGCTCAGCAGGGCCCCCCCCCCTCATTGTTAACCCCCCTACCAGATCCTCCACGGCTTCAAGGACCAGGTGGGTGAGGAGAACTGGCAGCAATTTTCGGAGCAGTTCCCACCCCTGCTTAAGGACCGGCTGGCAGCATTTTATGGGGTCTAGGCCAGGCGGAGGCACCGGAACCAGGTGCGGGGAGGGGGGCAGCACCCCCAAAGGAGTGGGGGGGGGGAAGACAGATCGACCCCTCCCAGATGCACGGACTCCTCCCCTGACCCGACTCCCCTCTCCCGCAGGTCGGCGCCGGGAGGCCGTCGGGGATGGCGGCTGTGAGCGGGCGACCCTGCGCCCGGGGGGGTTCAGGGGGGCGGGAGGAGCCGCGTGGAGGGGCCACGGCGCGACGCCCCCCCCCACCCTGTCCCCAGCTGCCCCGGGGGAGGGGGGGCGAGATCGGTTTCACCCCTGGGGGAAGAAAGGGAGGGGGGGGACTGGGGGTGGGGGGGGTCCATGGTGGCCACGAGGGAGGGATGGACCCATGGCAGGGGCACCCCAAAACCCTGGGGGGGGGGGAGGCAAAAATCGGGGCAAAAGGGTCCAAAAAATGGGGTGGCCGGGGGGGGTTGTCGACCCCCCCACCTCTTTTCCGCTGTAGGATGTCCCTGTCCTCCCCCCGCCCCGCATGGTGTCCCCTCACCCCCTACCCATGCACATGTTTATGGAGACAAACCTATAGGGACATATAGAGAGGCCCCGGGCGGGGGGGGCGCGGGGGGGCCCCGGGGGGCGGGCGGGGGGCCGGGGGGGGGCCGAGCCGCCACCGTTGTGCTTTGTCGTGAGCGAGTCGGTGCCACGTTTCTTGTGTTTTTTCCCCGTTTTGTTCCGTTTTTTACCGTTTACAGGGCGCGGAGGGGGGGCGGGGGGGGTGGGGGGAACGACGACGCCTCGCAGGGACCGGCTACGGCGGGGGGGTGGGGAGGGGGAACACCGGGGGGCGGCGGGCCCGGTTGCGCCTCGCCCCCTCGTTCCTGCTCGGCAAAGAGAGTCAGTTGTTGACCGTCCGCCGTCTCGGTGCCGTTTGTTGCCGTCGCGCGGGGGGGGGGTGGGGGGGTGCGCGCTCCCGCCTCCCGGGCTCGCTGCGGTCTTTCCCGGTAGCTCGGCTGCCACACGTGGGCCCTTTCCGGCGCTGTTGGATGACGTCAGGAATGCGTCTCTCATTCATTGGGAGAGGCGCCGGTCATGTGGGGGCGTTGCGGCTTTGCCAGCGCGCCGGAAGCGGATCCCACCGTGGCCGTGGCGACGGGACGCGGCGGGGCCGGGCTGGGCCGCGCCCCGGTACCGGGGGGATCCCAGACTTGGCGGGCGAGGGGGCGGAGGACGGGCGTGGCGGGGTTGAGGAGTTGCCGGGTGGTCTCGATACGGGGTCTGGAGGGACTCGGGTGCTGGGGTGGGTCCCGGTACCGGGAGTTGGGCGTTGGGGTATGCCATTGGGGATGGTGCTGGTGCCGGGGGATCGCGGGGGGGGGGGGGGGGGGGGGGGGGGATACCGGGGCTGGAGGGGTCCTGGTGGGCGCGGTCCCGTTTCCGGGGGTCTGGGGGGTCCCGCTGTTGGGGGTCCCGGTTTGGAGCGAATTCCGGTGTTACCAGGGCGGGGGGCGGCAGTAACAAGTGCTGACACCTCTGACCCCAGCCATGGAGGGGGCCCCCGCGCCCGACGACCCCGACCGGCAGGCGCAGGAGTATGTCACCCGACTGCGGGGCCCGGGGACCCCCCCCGACCGCCTCCCGCCGCCCCCCGCCGCCCCGACCGCGGGTCCCAGCCCCCCCGCGCCCCCCCCGCCTCCCCACCCGGGGCTGAAGCGGCCGCCCCCGGGCGGAGGGGGTGCGGGGGGGCTGCTGGCGCTGCCACTGGAGCTGCTGCTGGAGATTTGCGGGTACCTGGGGGCGCGGGAGGTGCGGGGGGTCCTGCCCCGCGTCTGCCGGGCGCTACGGGAGGTGGCCTGGGATGCCGTGGCCTGGCGTCTCCGTCTGCAGCGCAGCGCCCGCGGCCCCTTCCCCGTCCTGGAAGGTGGGTCTGGGGAGGGCGAATGAGGGGGACAGGGTGACTGGGGGAACCCCTGATGTTCTGTTTCCTACTGGCAGGTTGGGGACCCCAAAACATTTCCCCATGATGGGATGGGGACATCCCTAATACTCCATTTCCCGGCTCTGCTGACCCTCAGGGGTTTGTAGGGCACAGCAGAGGACGAATATGGGAAGTTGGGGACACCCTCTGACCCCCCATTTCCCCACAGTGGGTTGGCCCCCTCCAACACCCTATTTCCCTCACTTTGCTGCCCCTGAAATGGCTACAGGGTGCTGCATGAGGCAAAGGGGGGTGGCTTGGGACCGCCCTGCCCCGTGCCCTGGAAACCCCATCAGTTTAGGGGCCCCCCCGCGACACCGCCATTTCCCCACAGAGGAGGAGTTCGACTGGTCGGCCGCCTGCGTGGACCTGGAGGAGCACCTACAGCGCTGGGGGGGGCGGCGGGGCCCCCATGGAGCACTTCTCCCTAGACGAGGGACACTTTGCCTCAGTTGATTCTGTCCTCCTGCTGCAGGTGGGGATGCACTGGGCATGGGGGGGCTCCCCCGGTTCTGGGGGGGGCCTCCGCCTCACACCCACACCCCCATCCTCGGTAGGGAGGGACCCTCTGTGTTTCGGGTGCCCGCGACCGCAATGTCAATCTGTGGGACCTGCGGCAGCTGGGCCAGGCCCCTGGCAAGGTGCTGGTAAAGGCACTGGGCACCGAGCGCAACGGGACACACAAGGTGGGGGGCACAGCTGTTATCCCCCCGCCCCCCGCCTTGGTTCCCCACCTTGGGGAGCCATTGCGGGGTCCTGGAGTGGTTTTGGGACCAGTCATGGGTTTGGCCTCTCCCTTGTAGGGCTGGGTCTGGTGTTTGGCCTCCCGAGACAACAAGGTGTGCTCGGGCTCCTGGGACAGCACAGTGAAGCTGTGGGACCTGGAGGCTGAGGGGCAGCAGTTTGGGGAGATCAGGTAATGCCTGGGTGGGTCCCAGGGGGATTTGGGAGGGTCCGGGGGGGTCCGGCTGAGCCCAGTTCTCCCCTTGCCCTTAGGGAGAAGGCGGCTGTGCTGTGCCTCTCCTACCGCCCTGACGTCCTCGTCACTGGGACTTACGACAAGACAGTGACAGTCTACGACCCGCGAGGTTGGTCCCGCCTGGGGTGGGGGGTCCCCAGTGGGGAAGGGAGGGATGCTGGGGGGGCCCCCAGCTCAATCCCATTTCCTCCGGCAGCCGGCCAGGCCCTGGTGCGCAGCTACAAGCCCCACGCCAGCGCTGTCCTGTCCCTGGTGGCCGATGATCGGCTCATTGTGTCAGGCAGCGAGGACCGGACCCTCGTTGTCTTCGACCGCCGTGCTGATGGGGTCCTCCAGCGGCTACAGGTGGGTCCTGCTGCCCCCAAAAACCCTGTGGGAGCCAGGACAGGGCTGGGGGCTCCGTCCCCCGTCACCTACAGCCCAATACCTCTCTTTCCTCCTTAGCTGGAAAACTACCTGCTCTCCATGTCATACCGGGGGACGCAGCTCTGGGCTGGGGACAACCAGGGCCGGGTGTACGTCTTTGGGAACAGTGCTGGCAGCTTCCAGCCGGCCCCGGGTAGGGACCCCGAGGAGGTTTGGGGGTGCTGGGCAGGGCTGGGTGCCCCCCAGCACCTCACAGCATGGGTTTTTTTTGTGTGTTCCATCCCGCAGTACTTCGACGTGGGGCACCGGCTGCAGATCACGGGACTCTGGTACTCGCTGGGGTCCCTATACACCACATCCACTGACAGGACGCTGCGGAGTGAGGGTCCCTCTGTCCCCGTTGTGCGGTGTGCCGGGCTGGGGGTTGGCCCTGCTGACCTGGTTGTGCGGAGATGGAGGGCTGTGAATGGCTTTCACTCTCTTGCAGATACACATCCCTACGGACCCTCCCCGTACCATCTGTTCCTGGACGCATGACGATGTGCTCAATGGGGTAAGGAGGCACTCGCCCCCTCGCATGTGCATGTGTACGCACCTCGCTTCCCCCACCACGGCGTCTGCAGTGCTAGTTCTTGCACCGGGGGCTCCCTGGGGTGGAGGGGTGTCCCCCAGCAGCCCCCCCGCGCCCCCCTGATGCTCCTCTTGTCCCCCCCAGATCAGTGTGGAGGGTGACGTGGTGGCAGCCGCCTCTGGAGGCCTCTCGGTTGAGGTGTGGAGGCTCCGGACCTGACATGCTGCCATGGGCCTGTGCTTGTGCTGCCCAAGAAGGGGGTCTGGGGGGCTCCCCGCCGCCGGGGGGGGTCTGTCCCCGCTCCCAGCGGGCTCCCGCACCCCTCTGTGCCCCCAAACATGGAGGAGACGGGTCCAGCCCTGGGCCCTCAGCGCGACTGGGAGCTGCCATCTATTCGTGGGTATTAAAAGGATTTGACTGGAGTGGAGGTTGCGTCTCCCCGCAGGGGTATCCGTGGTTTTGGGGCGCTGCGGGGGTGGGAGGTTTCGGGGTAACCCAGGTCGGGCGCCATCCCCTGAGCCGAGTTGTTTCGCTTCCGGGCGTCTATTGCGCCTCCGCGGCCACCGTCCCTGCTTCAAGATGGCGGCGCGCAGCTGTACGGCAGAGAATCGCTCGGCGGGAGAGGAGACAAGATGGCGGCACGCAGCCGCCATGCGCGGCGTCGGGGGGCGGGACAGGATGGCGGCGCGCAGCCGCAGTGCGCAGAGTGGCGCCGGCGGCCGCGCCAAGATGGCGGCGCCCAGGGGCAGCGCGGCGAAGTGAGGCGGCCGGATCCCCATGGCGGCGCCGGGGCAGGCCCCCGCCGAGGCCCTGCGGGCCGTGCTGAAGCCGAGCGGGCCCCTCCCAACCGAGAGCCTCCCGGTGCGCGGGTACGACTTCGCCGGCGGCCCGGACCACGCCGCGCTGCTCCGCTCCTTCCTCACCACCGGTTTCCAGGCCACCAGCTTCGCCCAGGCCGTCGCCGAGATCCACCGGATGGTGGGGACGCCGCGGGGCGGGAGGGGGCCCGGGGACCGCGGGGGGGGGGGGGGGCCGGGGCGGGGCCGGAGCCGGTCCTGACCCCCCGCGCCCGCAGATCACGGCGAAGCTGGAGCCGCTGAGCGAGGAGGAGCGGGCCCGGGCCGGGCTGGGCGGGCCGCGGCCGCCCTCGGGCTGCACCATCTTCCTGGGCTTCACCTCCAACCTCATCAGCTCCGGTGTCCGGGAGACCATCCGCTACCTGGTGCAGCACAACATGGTGCGGGGGGGGCGCGGGGGAAGGGTCTGGGGTCCCACCTGCCCCGGGGCACCGCCATATCCCCCGGGGGAGCACCCAGGTCCTTGGGGTGTCCCCTGGACCGTCCCCAAGGTCCTCACCCTGACCCTGGGGTCCCTGTGGGGTCTGTGGGTTACCAGCCTGGCCTCTGGGAGGTCCCGGCGTCCCAGCTCTGTTCCCAGGCTGTCCCTCGGGTGTCTGTGGGGTCCCAGCTTGGTCCCTGGGAGTTCCTAGCCCGTTCTACCTGGGGTCTGTAAGGTCCAGGGGTCCCAGCTCTGTGCCTAAGGGGTCCTTGGGGTGTCCCCTGGGCCATCCCCAAGGTCCCCACCCTGTCCCTGTGGTCCCTGTAGGGTTCCCAGCAGGATGCACCGCTCCCTAGGCTCTCTCTGAGGTTCCCAGCCTTGGCCTTAAGCTGTCGCTGGGGTCCCAGTGGGGTTTCAGCTTGGTCCCTGAGGTCCCCAGGGGGCCCCACTCTGTCCCCAAGCTATCCTTCAGGTCCCTGTGGGGTCTCTGGGTTCCCAGCCTGATCCCTGGGAGGTTCCCGAGGTCCCAGCTCCATCCATCTGGCATCCACGAGGTCCCAGGGGTCCCAGCTCTGTCCCCAAGGGGTCCCTCTGGACCTCTGCGTCCCCAGCATTCCCAGTTTGCTCTTTGGGGTGTCCTGGAAGTTCCTGAGGGCCCAGCCCTGTCCTCGAGGTGTCCCTCAGGTTGCTGTACAGTCCCCTGAGGTCCCAGGGCAACCCTGAGGTCCTGACACCCACCTCTGCCTGGGACAGGTGGACGTGCTGGTGACAACGGCGGGGGGTGTGGAGGAGGATCTCATCAAGTGCCTGGCGCCCACCTACATCGGAGACTTCAGCCTGCGGGGCCAGGACCTGCGCCAGAGCGGCATCAACAGGTATGGGGCACTGGGGACCCCTCCTGGCTGTTGGGGTCCCCTCCCTGGCTGAGCCTGTCCCCTCCTCCCCAGGATCGGGAACCTGCTGGTGCCCAACGACAACTACTGCAAGTTCGAGGACTGGCTGATGCCCATCCTGGAGCAGATGGTGGATGAGCAGGAAACACGGGTAGGGGGTGGCCGGCCCAGACGCCTGGGTCCTCCCTGGATCGGGGTGGGCGCGGGGGTTCCGGACACCTGGGTTTCCCCCTGGTTTGGGGTCCTGATCATGGTGGTCCGGCAGGGTGTGAGGTGGACCCCCTCCAGGATGATTGCGCGGCTGGGCAAGGAGATCAACAACCCCGAGTCAGTCTGTTACTGGGCGCAGAAGGTAGGTGGTGACGGGGGATGGTCACCGCGGGCCTCACCGCTCCGTCCCGGGGGTGTCGCCACCCTTCGTGGCCTGTCACCGCATCCCCCTTCCAGAACAACATCCCGGTGCTGAGCCCAGCGCTCACCGACGGCTCCCTGGGGGACATGATCTTCTTCCACTCCTACAAGCGTCCAGGGTTGGTGCTGGACATCGTGGAGGGTGAGTGTGTCCCTGGGGGGGGATCCCCGCAGACGCCGGGGTCTCCTGACAGCTGTCTCCGCCCGCAGACCTGCGCCTCATTAACACCCAGGCCATTTTCGCCAGGAAGACGGGGATGATCATCCTGGGTGGGGGGCTGGTGAAGCACCACATCGCCAACGCCAACCTCATGGTGAGGGGGAACGGGGAGGGGACGTGGGGCACCCCACGGGGATGGGGTGCAGGGGGTCACCGTGCTTCTCACCCCGCAGAGGAATGGGGCTGACTTCTCCGTCTACGTCAACACGGCACAGGAGTTTGATGGTTCCGACTCGGGGGCACGGCCGGACGAGGCCGTGTCCTGGGGCAAGATCCGGATGGACGCTACTCCCGTCAAGGTGGGACGGGGGTCCTGGGGCAGGGATTTGGGGTGCCTGAGGGGCTCCCCCACCCTCACACCCCCTATCCTGCGCCCAGGTCTACGCCGATGCCTCCCTGGTCTTTCCGCTGCTGGTGGCGGAGACATTTGCCCAGAGAGCCGACGCCTTCCCCTCGGAGACGGTGGGAGACTGAGCCAGTGGCGGGGGTGTCCGTGGGGGGGGAGCCCCCCACCTTGGTAGGGGTCAGCCCCACCTTGGGGGGGGCTGAGCCCCCAGTTTGGGCGTGCCGAGCCCCCAGTATCTCTGCAGGGGCTCCCATCTCGCTGCCCCTAGGCTCCGCTCCCTGCGCCCTAACACCAGCGAGCGCAGAGCAGGAGAGAGCGGGGCAATTCTGGGAGAGTGGGGGAGCAGGGACCCCCCACATCATCCGCCTGTTCCCCCCTCCCTAGTACTTATATTTATTTGAGCCGCCCGGGCGGCTCCGCAGGCTCCCAATAAAGCACGGCGGCTTCTCCACACTGTGGGTTTATTCCTCATTACGGGGGGGTGCAGACGGGCACCCCGGGTGCCCTCCCAAACCTGCGTCACGTGGTGGTGTCCCCGTCTGGCTGGAAGGTCTCCTCGCGCCAGAGCTGGATGTGCCCCTCGGTGGCGGCGAGCAGGCAGGGCAGGGTGGGGTGGAAGGAGAGGGACTGCACCACGCTGCGGCCCACCGCCAGGCTGAGTGCCAGCGAGCCCTGCGAGGGGGTGTGAGGATGTGGGGGGGCTCCCCTGGCACCCCCAAAGCCCCCCCCCATCTCGCCCACTCACCTCCACCAGGTCCCAGAAGTAGACGTTGCCATCCTCGGAGGCACAGCCCACGTGAGTGTCCTGCTCGCTCAGCACGCAGTCTAGCCGGTATGCTGTGCTGCGGTGGCCCGTGTACCTGCGGGGGGGGTCCCGGCGGGGTCGGGGTGAGGCAGATGCCCACCCCCAGTCCCCCGGGGGGTCGTGGGGCCACGGGGAGGGGGCTCGTACTCGCCCAGCAGCTCCCCCGTCTCCTTGTCCAGCAGGCGCAGCGTGGAGTCGAGGCTGGCGGCCAGGGTGCACTGCCCGTCCTTGCTGAAGCAGACACTGGTGATGGGACCTGGAAGGGGATGGGAGTTTGGGGGTGTCCCGGGGAGCCCCCCACTCAGGAGCACCCCCACGCTGGCATCCCGCACCCCCTCGCTTACTCCCTATGTAGTCAGAGTAGAGCTGGCCGGCGCGCAGGTCGTAGCGCCGGACGCGGCCGTCCACGGAGCTGTGGAGAGGGGGTCTTAGCGCTGGGGGGGCTGCTGGCCCCGATCCTGGGAGGCCCCACCATCCCCGTCCCGCTGAGCGCATCCCCGTCCCTCACCCCGAGAGGATCTCGTGGTCAGAGACCTTCACGCTGGAGACGCCGTCCTTGGCCTCGTCCAGGACCTGGACGGGGTCGGGGCGGCGGGAGCGGCAGTCCCAGCACCGGATGGTGGAGTCGATGGATCCTGGTTAGGGTGTGGAGGGGGAAAAGGGGTGTCGGGGGGGGCTCTGGTGCTGGCGGGACCCCCCCCAAGACCTCTTCCTTACCGGACACGATGATGGTGGCCTCCTCATTGAACTGGACGCAGTTCACCTTCTGTGGGTGAAGCAGGGAGTCAGCGCCCCACAGGGATCCCCGACCCCCCAGAGCCCCCCAAACCCCCCTGGTGCCCCCCATGTCCTCACCCCCGCATGTCCCCGGTACTTGCGGACCACTTGTCCGGTGGCCACATCCCACAGCGCCACGGTCTTGTCGGCCCCGCAGGAGCAGAGCTGGCTGTTGTCGAAGGAGCTGGGGCAGGGAGGCAGGGCGCCCTGTCAGCAAGGTTGGGGGAGTCCCCAAAGGGTGGGGGGTCCCCGCAGCGCCCCTGTCCCTTACCCGGCAGCGTCCAGCACCTCATAGCCGTGCCCCTGGTAGGTGCGCAGCGCCGTGCCCTTGTGTGGGTTCCAGAGCTTCAGGGACTTGTCGCTGCCGCAGGTCAGGCAGTAGTTCCCATCCACTGGGGAGGGGGGACTGAGGTGACCCCCCCAGCACCCCAAGCAGACACCCCCTCCCCAGGAGCTGGGGTCCCCAATTCCCCCCCAGGAACAGGAGCCCGGGTCCCCTTTCCTCCTCCCTGGAATGCGATCAAAGAGTTGGGGTCCCCGTTCCTCCCCGTGGGGTGAGACCCAGGTCCCCACCTCTCATCCCCGGTCCCGGTCTATCCCCCCCCGGGTCCCCGGTCCCCCCGCCCTGGCCCCCGTCTCTCTCCCCGGTCCCGGTCTATCCCCCCCGCGGGTCCCCGGTCCCCCCGCCCTGGCCCCCGTCTCTCTCCCCGGTCCATCCCCCCCCCGGTCCCCGGTCCCCCCGCCCTGGCCCCCGTCTCTGTCCCCGGTCCCCCCGCCGGTCCCACCGTTGAAGCGGACGGCCCGCACGGCGCCCTGCCCGCACTCCACCGTCCGCACCCGCCGCCGCGGCAGCTCGGGGCGGGCGGGCCGCGGCCGCGGGAAGGCCATGGCGGGCCGGGGCCGGGGCCGGGGCCGGGGCTTCTTCCGGCGGCGGCGGCGGAAGCGGGCGGCGGGGCGGCATGGCGGACCCGCGGCGGCCGGCGCGGGTGGCCAGGTGGGACCGGGGGGGGACCGGGGGGGGGGCCGGGGGGGGAAGCGGGGCCCCGGCCCGTCTGACGGCGCCGCCCCCAGGTACAAGCCACCGTCCACCGAGACCAACCCGGCGCTGGAGGACCCCACGCCCGACTACATGAACCTGCTGGGGATGGTCTTCAGCATGTGCGGGCTCATGCTCAAGGTGGGGACACCGGCACCGGCACCGGGGGACACCGGAACCAGGCAGGGCCGGGGGGGACCGAGACCGGCCCGGGGGGGCACTGGGACCGGGCCGGGGGGGGCGGTGGGATGGTATTTTGGGGGCTGAGGGCTGTCCCTGGGAGGGTTCTGGGGGGGCCGAGGGCCAAGGGGGGGACAGGGGCTGTTCCCGAGGAGGGTCAGGGGTGGCTGAGGGGGGACGAGGGCCGTCCCCGGGGGGTTCAGGGTGACAGGGGCCATCCCCGGGGGGTTTTGAGGTGACCGGGGGACAGGGGCCATGCCCAGGGTAGACGGGGACTGTCCCCAGAGGGCTCGGGGGGGACAGGGGCCATCCCCGGGGGGTTTTGAGGTGACCGGGGGACAGGGGCCATGCCCAGGGTAGACGGGGACTGTCCCCAGAGGGCTTGGGGGGGACAGGGGCCATGCCCAGGGGGTTTTCAGGTGACCAGGGGACAAGGGGGGGGACAGGGGCCATGCCCAGGGTAGACGGGGACTGTCCCCAGTGGGCTCGGGGGGGACAGGGGCCATCCCCAGGGGGTTTTGAGGTGACCAGGGGACAAGGGGGGGGACAGGGGCCATGCCCAGGGTAGACGGGGACTGTCCCCAGAGGGCTCGGGGGGGACAGGGGCCATCCCCGGGGGGTTTTGAGGTGACCAGGGGACAAGGGGGGGGACAGGGGCCATGCCCAGGGTAGACGGGGACTGTTCCCAGAGGGCTCGGGGGGGACAGGGGCCATGCCCAGGGGGTCCCCACACCATACCCCTATGCACATAGCTGAAGTGGTGCGCTTGGATCGCCGTCTACTGCTCCTTCATCAGCTTCGCCAACTCCCGCAGCTCCGAGGACACCAAGCAGATGATGAGCAGCTTCATGTGAGTGCCAGCGACCCTGGATCTGTCCCTGGGTGCCCCATCCCCTGCAGAGGGGACGGTGGGGAGACCATCCTGGTTTTGTGGGGGTCTCTGAAGCCTGGGCTGGTGTCTCTCCCCGCTCTAGGCTTTCCATCTCTGCAGTGGTGATGTCCTACCTGCAGAACCCCCAGCCTATGTCCCCTCCCTGGTGACGGCCGGTGTCGTTCCCCGGGGAGGGCGCTCACTGTGGGGGCGGCAACGGGCCGTGTCCGGGCTGGGGCAATAAAGGGGGTGCTGGGGCAGAGCTCGTGGTCGTTGTGGTTTGTACGTACCTGCATGGGCTGGACCCTGCTCAGAGCCGTGGCATCAGCGGGCAGATGGGGTGGATGGACCTCCCCTCCCCGGGCCTGGGGGAGGCCCTGGGGTTGTGGGATCCTGCCTGGGGGATCTGGGGGGCCTGCTGTGGGGGAATGGCAGGCCAAGATGGTGGGTGTCAGAAGGAGCAATGGGGTGTGAGGGCTGGGGGAGCCCCGGAGGGCTGAGGGGAGCCTGGGGGGGGGGTCATCCAAGGGGAGCCCCGGGGGGCTGAGGGGAGCCTGGGAGGGGGGGGTCATCCAAGGGGAGCCCCGGGGGGCTGAGGGGAGCCTGGGAGGGGGGGGTCATCCAAGGGGAGCCCCGAGGGGCTGAGGGGAGCCTGGGAGGGGGGGGTCATCCAAGGGGAGCCCCGGGGGGCTGAGGGGAGCCTGGGGGGGGGGTCGTCCAAGGGGAACCCGGGGGGCTGAGGGGAGCCTGGGGGGGGGGTCGTCCAAGGGGAGCCCCGGGGGGCTGAGGGGAGCCTGGGGGGGGGGGGGTCGTCCAAGGGGAGCCCCGGGGGGCTGAGGGGAGCCTGGGGGGGGGGGTCGTCCAAGGGGAGCCCCGGGGGGCTGAGGGGAGCCTGGGGGGGGGGTCGTCCAAGGGGAGCCCCGGGGGGCTGAGGGGAGCCTGGGGGGGGTCCAAGGAGAGCCCCGGGGGGCTGAGGGGAGCCTGGGGGGGGTCCAAGGAGAGCCCCGGGGGGCTGAGGGGAGCCGGGGGAGGGGGGGGGGGGGTCGTCCAAGGGGAGCTCCGGGGGGCTGAGGGAAGCCTTCAGCTCTGACTGCCCCAGGGGCTATTGCCTCTGTGAGGAGTCCGGCTCCTCGACGCCCCATTGGAGGAGAGAGCTGCCCATCTGTCGCTCTCCGCTGATCACGGCTCGGAGGGGGCGGGGTTTCGGGAGCTGCCACACGTCATTGGCTACTGGGCGTTCTCCCGCCGCGGGAGGGGCCGTTTCTCCCGCCCTTCGCCGTCCAATGGCTTGCCCAGAGGGAGGGACGGGACGGGGCGGGGGGGGAGGACTCCCTCGGGTCATGTGAAGGGGCGGTCACATGACCGCGCCCGCGAGCGGCATGGCGGTGCCCGGGGCGGCGGCGCTGCTGTTGCCGCTCCTCGGGGCGGCGGTGGCGGTGGCCGCGGGCTGCGGGTACCAGGTGGGCCCGGGGAGGCTGGGCCGGGGAGAGGCTGGGCAGCCACTGGAGCGTCCTCGGGAAACGGGAACTGGGGGAACTGGGAGGGACTAGGGAAACTGGGAGGCACTGGGAACACTGGGATGGACTGGGGGAACCGGGAGAGACTGGGAGCACTGAGGAAACGGTGACTGGGAGAGACGGGGGCGGAACTGGGAAGCTGGGAGAGATCGTGGTGGGGGACCTGGGAATCCAGGAGGGACAGGGGGGCGACTGGGAGGAGCTGGGGCAGGGGGAGACTGGGCTGAGGGAGCTGGGATACTGGGAAGGACTGAAGGGAACTGGGGAAATGTGGATGGGGCAGCTGGGCTGGGACCGGGGGAACTGGGAGAGATCAGATGCAGGGAGCAGTGGGGGAACTGGGAGAAAGAAACTGCAACACTTTGGACCTGGGGAATGGGAAGGGACTGGGGTCTGGCATGGACTGGGATTAGGAGCACTGGGGAGAGGCTGGGAGGGGGGCCCTAGGGGAGGAGGAGGAGGAGTTGGGGTGCTGGGGGACGGCTGGACAGTGACAGTCACGTGCCCCAGCTGGGCTGTCACGGCGGGGGGGGGGACGGGACACCCACCCAGGCATCCTGGCCTGCCCTTCCCCCGCAGCCAAGGGACCCAGGTGCCCTGGCCACTGTTTTTTGGCAGCCATTTTCATTTTCTTGTGCAACCCAACGGCTTCCTCCGGAAACAGTTTGGGGGGGGACAAACGGGGGATGTGGGGTGTGGGCACAGCCCTATACGAGCTCCCAGAGATTCCGCTTGCACCCACAGTCGTGTCCACCCACACGTCCCGACTTCCTTAACGTGCACCTGGTGCCCCACACGCACGATGACGTGGGCTGGCTCAAGACGGTGGAGCAGTACTTTTATGGAGGTGGGTGCCCCTGCCACCGCGGGGCGGGGGACAGTGCCCAGGGAGGGGCGGTGGCATCCCCAAGGGCACCGCCGCACCTGCAGGGATGGAGGTGACACCTCCAAGGCCGCTGTGGGGGTGGAGGTGACGCTCGGCAAGGCCAGCGTGGGGGCGAAGGGACGCCAAGTGCCAGAGATGGAGCCTGTGGCCTCACGGGAGGGGGGGTGGGTTGGGGGCAGAGGGACAAACCCTGCCTTGGTGACAGGGACAGGACCCTGCCTTCTGCCGGTTGCCCCTGGCATGGTGTTGTGACCCTGCTTTGCCTCTTGCTTTTGCCCCTCGGGACAGTGCTGGGACCCCTGGATCTTTCTGTGTTCCTCCCCATGACCTCTGGATGTTTCTGTGCCCCCCCATGACCCTGTGTTCTCCCCCCCCACCCCCTGGATGTTGCTGTGACCTTGTCCCCCACCCCGTGCCATGACCCCCACAACCCCTGGATGTCACCTGTGTCCCCATGGATGTTGCCATGACCCTGTGCCCCCCACCCCCCCGTCACGGCGCTGCTGGGTGACGCACCCCCACCCGGTTGACCCCATCAGTGCGTAACGAGGTGCAGCACGCGGGGGTGCAGTACATCCTGGACTCGGTGGTGGCCCAGCTGGTGGCCAACCCCTCCCGCCGCTTCATCTACGCCGAGGTGGCCTTCCTGGCCCGCTGGTGGCGGCAGCAGGACGAGGCCATGCGCCGCACCGTGCGCCAGCTCGTCGAGCAGGGTGCGGGGGCACAGCGGGGGTGTCCCGGGGGCTGGGGGGGGTGTCCCTGGAGGGGGATGTGGGTGTGGGGCACACAGGGATGGGGGGGGTGGGGTGTCCCTGAGGGTCATGGGGAGCACACAGGGGCATGGGGGGGCATTGGGGGGGCATTGGGGGCACACAGGGGCGGCGGGGGGGGCGACTGGGGTGTCTCTTGGTGGACAGGGATGTGGGGGGACAGCGACTCGGGTGTTCCTTGGAGGACATGGGCGGGGGGGACACGACTGAGGTGCCCTGGGGGGACAGGGACTTGTGGGTGGTACTGGGGGGTCCCTACAGGGACTTAGGGGGAGTACTGGTGTGTCCCTGGAGAGACATGAGTACAGGGGTTGTGTAGGGACATGGGAGGGGACTGAGGTGTCTCTGGGGGCTTAGAGGGGGTGTACAGGGACATGGTGGGGGACTGGGGTGTCCCTGGGGTGAGATGGGCATGGGGATGTGCCTTTGAGGGGGCACAGAGGCCAGGGGGAGGCTGAGGAGGCTGGGGTGCCCCCGAAGGACTCGGGATGCTGCCGGTGTGAGGTGCCCTGTGTCCTTGAGTCCCCCCCTCACCGTCCCCCCAGGGCGCCTGGAGTTCGTGGGGGGGGGTTGGTGCATGAGCGATGAGGCTGCCGCCCAC
The DNA here is from genome assembly GCA_031468815.1 of Morus bassanus. Classification (NCBI taxonomy): domain Eukaryota; kingdom Metazoa; phylum Chordata; class Aves; order Suliformes; family Sulidae; genus Morus; species Morus bassanus. The sequence continues at coordinate 75,485 of JAVHSO010000206.1, forward strand.
TACGACCCCGCCATTGAACAGCTGGCGCTGGGCCGCCGCTTCCTGCGCCGGGAGTTCGGGGCCTGCGGCACCCCCCGCGTGGCCTGGCAGATCGACCCCTTCGGGCACTCCCGCCAGCTGGCTGCCATCTTTGCCCAGGTGGGAGCCCCACCGACTCCGTGCCCCCGCCGGCCCCAGGGGGAACCCTGGCGTCCGGGCTGACCCCCTCCTCCCCACAGATGGGCTATGATGGGCTGTTTGTGGGGCGTGTGGACTACCAGGACAAGGCGGCGCGGGAGGAGCTACGGGAGATGGAGATGCTCTGGCGGGCGAGCGGGAGCCTGCCACCCCCCGCCGCTGACCTCTTCACTGGTGGGATGGGGCACGGGGCCTCTTCCGGGGCTGGGGTCCCCTCAGGTCCCCCCAAGCCCTTCCTGGGGGCTGGCCCTGCTGGGTGTTGCCCATCCCTTGAGCCTTCTCCTGTCCCCTTCCCCTTCCCTCCTGAGGGTGACCTGTCCCCACTGTCCCTCTGTCCTTCCCCGGGTCTGCTGTCCCCTCCTGGGGCTGTCACCATTCTCTGGGTCCCCTCCAGGATTTTTCCTTGTCCCCAGGGCTGACCCCATACTCCATCTGGCTGATCCCAACCTTGTCTGCAGCCCAGCTCTCCTGTCCATGTCCCCATCCCTGGGGTTGGCCCCAACCCTGTCCCCAGCCCAGCGCCCCATCCCCGGGTTGACCGGGGGGTGACTGTCCCCAGGCATCCTCCCCAATGTCTACAACCCGCCATCGGGGTTCTGCTGGGACCAGCTCTGCTCCGACCCCCCCGTGGTGGATGAAGACAGCGAGGAGAACAACGTGGACAGCATTGTCTCCAGCTTTCTGCAGATTGCTGCCAGCCAGGTGGGTGTCCCCAGGTGGTGGGGTGCTCCCTGGGGTGGGCGGGGGGTCCTGGACACCAGGGTTTCCCCCTGGGCCAGGGGGTGCTGATCTGTCCCGCCGCCTCCCAGGCTGAGCACTACCGCACCAACCACATCATCATGACGATGGGCTCCGACTTCCACTACGAAAACGCCAACCTGTGGTTCAAGAACATGGACAAGCTCATCGCCCACGTCAACGCCCGGGTGAGTGGGGTCCCCCATGTCCCCCCTGTATGTCCCTGCTGTCTGCTGCACCCCCCAGCCCCATCTCATTCCCTCCACGGCTTTTCCAGCAAGCTAACGGCAGCCGCGTCCATGTGCTCTACTCTACGCCATCCTGCTACCTCTGGGAGCTGCACCGGGCCAACCTCTCCTGGTGAGGCTGGAGGGGCAAGGGGGAACCCAGGTGTCTGGACAGGATGGACAGACGGACGGATGCAGCCTGGCTTTCCCACAGGTCCCTGAAGACAGATGACTTCTTTCCCTACGCAGATGGCCCCCACCAGTTCTGGACAGGCTATTTCACCAGCCGACCCGCCTTCAAGCGCTACGAGCGCCTCAGCAACAACTTTCTCCAGGTGGGATGGTGACCCGGACGCTGGGGTCCCCCCTCCTGGATGTCTGGGTCCCCCTCCTGACCCTTTCTTCCCTCCCGGCAGATTTGCAGCCAGCTGGAGGCTTTGGCAGGGCTGGCGGCACGGGAGGGTCCCTATGGGCCTGGGGACAGCTCTGTGCTCCGTAAGTGCCAGCGTGGGGTCCCTGGGGACGCCCCTGGATGCCCCTGACGCCCCCTTGCGCCCCTGGCAGGCGAAGCTGTGGCCGTGGCCCAGCATCATGACGCCGTGACTGGCACTGAGAAGCAGCACGTGGCCGACGACTATGCCAGGCAGCTGGCAGCGGGTTGGGAGAGCTGCCAGGTAGGGCCTGGCTGCCCGCTTTGGGGGGATGGATGGGGTTTTAGGGGTGCAGGGCCAGGGCCAGCAGCTGGGGATGAAGCAGCATCACGTCTATAGGGCAAACTGGTGTCTGCGGGGGGTGAAATGGTGTCTGCGGAGGATAGGAGCTGGTGCCCATTTTAGGGATGAGCCCTGACCCCGGCCAGCATTTTGGGGAAAAGCTGGGGTCTGGGTGGCCAGAGGACGGGAGCTGGTGGCCACAGCCTGGGGGGGATGAGCCAGTGAGCGCCCCTTGTTACCAGCCGCATCGTATAACCATCCCCCACTCCCGGCAGCTCCTGGTTGCCAATGCCCTGGCCAGCCTCAGCGGCAGCAAGGAAAACTTCGTCTTCTGCAACGCCCTCAACATCAGTGTCTGTACCCTGACAGAGACGGCCGGCCGTGTGAGCACCTTGGCAGGGGGCTGGAGGGGGGCTGTGGGGTCCCGATGGGGCTAACACTCCATGTCCGTCTGTCCTCCAGTTCACTGTCATCCTCTACAACCCCCTGGGCCGCCATGTGTCCTGGCCCATCCGGCTGCCGGTCAACGGGGCAGCCTATGCGGTGACAGACCCCCAGGGCCAGCCTGTACCCAGTGAGGTGAGCCCAGGCCAGCTGCCACGTCCCCACTGCTCGCCTGTGGCCCCCCCTGACCCTCCCTGCCCTTTCTCAGGTCATCCCCATCTCCAACTTCACCCGCCGGCTGCGGGACGATGGCAGCGGCGCCAGGTGGGAGCTCCTCTTCCAGGCTTCTGCACCCCCCCTGGGCTTCAGCACTTTCACGGTCTCCCGGCTGAGCCGCAGGGACCCCCGTGCACCCCACACCTGGACCCAGGTGTTGTCGCAGCCTCAGGAGATCCAGAATGAGGTGTGGTCCCACTGTGGGGGATGCATTCCCCCAACAAGTGCCGGGCACTGGGTGAATGCAATTTGATATCTTTCCCCATGGGGTCCTGGGGGCTGGAGCTGGTCCCTGGGGGGAAAACCCACAACCTTAAGCCCCCCCTGGAGTTGCACCTCCGTTGGCCCTGTTAAACCAGTCCTGGGGTGACAGGGAGGAGCTGGGAGCGCAGGAGGGGGCTAAGCGGAGATGTAGCAGATGCTTGACCCGCCGCTGTCTGCCCCCGCAGCACATCCGGGTGCTCTTCGACCCCCTCACCGGGCACCTGAAGGAGATCCAGAACCTGGACAAGAGCATCTCGCTGCCTGTCTTCCAGAACTTCTACTGGTGAGTGCTGGTGGGGCCTGGACACCTGGGGGGTCCCTCATGCAGGACCTTCCTCCACCTCCTCTCCTCCTCTTGCCCCAGGTACAATGCCAGTGTCGGCAACGACGAGAGCTCCCAGGCATCGGGCGCCTATATCTTCCGCCCCAACAACTCCGAGCCCATCCCTGTCTCCAGCTCCAAGAGGGTCTCTGTGCACCTGGTGAAGGTGGGTGGTGGGGACAGCGTCCCCAGGGGCATCCCCAGGGCCAGGGGTGTCCTCAGGGTGCTGAGCCCCCTGCCGTGTCCCTCGCAGAATGCGCTGGTGCAGGAGGTCCACCAGAACTTCTCCTCGTGGTGCTCCCAGGTGGTGCGGCTCCATGCGGGGCAGCCCTACTTGGAGCTGGAGTGGACTGTGGGGCCCATCCCCGTGGCGTGAGTTAGGGACGGGGAGCCCCTGGGGAGGGGGGACCCCCTCAGAGCCCCCACTCACCCCTCGCCTCTCCCAGGGATGGCTGGGGCAAGGAGATCATCAGCCGCTTTGAGACAACGCTGCAAACGGACGCTCGCTTCTACACTGACTCTAATGGGCGGCAGATCCTGGAGCGCAGGTCAGGGCCAGCCTGGGCACTCGCTGTGGCCCTGTGAGACCCCCGTCCCCCTCCCCATAACCGGGCTCTGCCTCATCCCCAGGCGTGACTACCGTCCCACGTGGAACCTGAGCCAGACGGAGCCCGTGGCAGGGAATTACTACCCCGTTAACAGCCGCATCTTCATCAAGGTAGCGGCTTTGGGGTGGTAGCAGGGAAACAGGGTCGTGAGCCTGGGACAGAGCTCATCACACATGTGGCCCTTCCCTCCCTGCCTGCAGGACAAGAAGTTCCAGCTGACGGTGTTGACAGATCGCTCGCAGGGCGGCAGCAGCATCTTTGATGGTTCCCTGGAGCTCATGGTGAGGGGACGCGATGCAGGTGGTCCTGGGGCTGGGAGACATGCTGGGATGTAACCGCTGTCCCCTCCAGGTCCATCGACGGCTCCTGTACGATGACAACCGGGGCGTGGGGGAGCCACTGGTCGAGCTGGGAGCCAACAAGCAGGGGCTAGTGGTCCGCGGCCGCCACCTCGTCCTCCTCGACACGGTGGAGTCAGCGGCCAACCAGCACCGGCTCCTGGCGCAGGAGATGTTCATGGCACCCTACGCAGTGCTGGCGCCTGGCGGGGGCTCCTCCTACCGCCGCGGTCAGCCCAGCCTGCGGCAGGTGAGGTGGGGAGGGGGCTGCCTGGGGAGGGAAGGGGGCTGCCGCAGCATCCTCCCTCACCCTCTCCCTGCAGTTCTCGGCGCTACAGCAGGAGCTGCCCCCCAACGTCCACCTCCTGACGCTGACACCCTGGGACGCTGGCACCCTCCTGCTGCGGCTGGAGCACCAGTTTGAGAGGGGCGAGAGCGCCAATGGCTCCCAGCCCGTCACCGTCGACCTCCTGGTGAGCCACCGCCAGCCGGAGGGGACGAGCCCAGCCAGGAGCCAACCCCACGGCCAGGCTCCCCCCACTGCTCAGCCTGCCCCAGGCTCGAGGGGCTCCCTGCTCCCAGGGCTGATCCTTGGTCCCGGAGGCAATCCTACCTACAGGGACAGACATGGGGTGGTCGCTGACGGGTTTTCCCACTCTCCTAGAACCTCTTCTCGGCTTTCACCATCATCTCGGTACAGGAGATGAGCCTGGGAGCCGACCTGCCACTCGATGCCATCTCCCGCCTGGTCTGGACCCCGGCCACAGGTACTGGGGGGGGTCCAGGGGGACCCTGGGGGTGCTGCCAGCCTCCCCTCACCTCTCCCCTCTTCTCCCAGGTCCAGCCCAGCCCCGGCCAGTCCCCAAACTGGACCCAAGCCGGGTCACACTGCAGCCTATGGAGATCAGGACCTTCCTGGCCACAGTGCAGTACAAGGTGCCTGGAGCTGGCCCGGGGGGGCCGTGAGCCACGCCAGCTCGACCACAGGGGCTGTGCCCCTGCCCCCTCCCCACCCTTTATGCATTATTTGCAAATGCAAAAGTGCATTAAAAACCACAAGACTTTTCTCAGGCACCGTTTAATTGGGGTGGAGGCAGTGTCACGGTGTGGGGGCAGCTGGGGGCTCCCCCTCGTGCGAGTAACAGCACTGGGTGCCCAAGGAGCAGTTTCCCTGCGGGAGAGGAGGAAGAGGGTGAGGGGGATGAGGAAGCTGTGCCCCTGCCCCAGGGCTGGCCCCATCTTGTTCTCAACCCCAGCTCACCTCCTTGAAGCGTTTGCAGGGGAAGTGTTTCAGGCTGGTGCCGTCATCTGTCCGCTCCGTCCGTTTGTTCTGGTGTCGTTTCCGCTTCTCCTGGAGAGAGGGAGAGATGCCACCCCTGGTGGGGGGCGGTGGTGTGTGAAGGGGCAGAGAGAAGACTACAAGCAACCCTTCCCTTCCCCTATTTTTTTTGGGGGGGTTCTTATCTGCTGTCCTGGTAAAACATGGCAGGGCTCCTGGAAACCCAACCCCAAAAGCAGACACCGAAGAAGCTCCTTCTACCCTTACCCAGCCTTAGCCCTGGCTTTGGGACCCCAGAAGGCTTCCGGGTTTTCTGGGAACCGCTTCAAGCCCCGTTTTCTGGAGCTGGGGTTGGCGTCATCACGGAGGGCGAAGGAGGCCTGGAGCCTGGAGGAGGGGTGAAGAAGGGGGGGGCGTCAGGATTGGTGGGGGGGTGGGGAGGAATGAGTGCATCTGTGTGTGTTCCCCCATCCCTGGGCTGGTTGTGGGGGGCTGCTGCAGGGTCATACGTGGGCTCCACAGAGAGAATGCGGGAAGCTGGGCTGGTCTCCGCGAGCCGCTCGCGCTTCACCGGGTGGATCTTGGCCTAGGGCAGATGGGTAAGGGGGTGCTCAGCTCAGCCCCCAGGGTCGGGGGAGGGTGTCCCTGAACCCCCTCCTCACCCAGCAACGCATGATATCCCAGAGCACGGTAGGCGGCGCGTCTGTCTTCACCGCGTTCTTGCAGGCGTGGGAGAGCGACACACGGTAGCCGGCGTGCAGGAGGGCGGACCTGGGGTGCAGCGGGTCAGACACGGGGCAGGGGGACACGACGGCGGGGGGTGTGGGTGGGGGGTGGAGGATTCACAGGGTTTGAGCCAGAGGCAGGGATATTTAGGGTGCCCAAGCAGGAGGGGCAGGGGCCTTAAGGTACCGCTGGGGCTGTGGGGGGATTGGGGTGCCCCTACCTGAACTGCAGCAGGGAGGGGGTGTTGCAGTGGATGGTGCTGCTGAGGCTGTCGAGGGTGTAGTAGAGGGGGACATCGCCGAGCTCCTGCCCTCGGCACACGGGGAGCAGTAGAGTCAGTGCCAGTCCCAAAATTCGGGGGGGCGGGGGGGGGGGCTGAGGATGCCAGAGCTGTCCCCAGGGCTGGTCCCCTCCCTGTGCCGGTACCTCGGTGATGACACTGAGCATCCCCCGCATCCGCTGCTCCGTCTGGAAGCGCCCGGGGCTGCTCTCCAGTGCTGCCAGCACCCGTTCCACGAAGGCTGAGTCATGCAGGGGCTCAGCCCACATGGGGCCACCCAGCTGTGGGGGGGGGACACGAAGCGGGGGGGGTCAGTGCTGGAGGAGAGGCACTGAGGCGATGGGGGACAGGGGGACATGCACCCACCTGATGCCGCTGCTGGCAGAACTCGCAAGTGGGACCCACGGGCGGCCCCGTGGCTGCCCCATACTTGAAACTGGAAGGGGAAAGCTGAGGTGTGAGCAGCCCCCCACCATCACAGGCCCCCCACCCCCAGCCCTGCCGTACCCGGTGCCGTGGCTTGTGACTTTGCCCAGGCGCTGGAGATGGTGGGTGCCGCAACCCACGCAGTGGTACACCAGGGCCTGCTTGCTGCCAGGACAAGGAGTGGGGGGTCAGGGACAGGGGGAGGGCACAGACCCCTCCCACGGCACCCTGCATGTCGTTCCCCGCCCTCACCTGGCTGAGGCCTTCACCTTCGCCTGCCCTGTGAAGACCCGCACAAAGACGCGGATGTAGAAGTCGGCGCTGACCGAGAGCAGTGGCACGATGAAGCGCTGGTAGCAGTTGGCACGGCTGTCCAGGCTGTGCAGGATGATGCGGAGGGCCTGGAGGGGGGGGGACATGGGATGGCCCTGACCTGCAGCCCCCCCACTCCCTGCTGTTGGCTGGAGCATGGTGGTCTCGAGGACCCCCCCCCCCCCAGTGCTCACCATCTCATGGCAGAACTTGCCCTTGAGGGACACGGCCCCATATTTGCTGTAACATGTCTCGGCGCTGTTCCCTGCCATCACGCCCATGTCCGTGCAGGTAACGCAGAGCAGCCCTGGCCAGGGTAGGGGGTGGTCAGAGGTGCTGCTGGGAGGACCCAGGCATCCGGGACGCCCCCTCCCCAGCTGCTGCCACGCACCTCCTTCGCTCACAGCCTGCACTGCCGCGTCCAGGAAGGGCGCGGGGCTGCCATAGGGGTCCAGGTCGATCACATCAAAAGGTTCCCTGTCTGCCTTGCACTGGTACATCAGCATCCTGGGGTGGGGGGGGAAGGGAGGTCCCAGAGCAATGGGGACCCCCAACTGGTCCCCTGGGGGGGTCTCAGACATGCCCTGGCCCTCAGGAAACCCCATGGGAAGCAATGCCTCTGTCCAGCATGCACTGGGAGGGGACTGGTGGGGACCTCACAAAACAGCCCCACTTTGGGCCTGCATTCCTCAGGGCAGGGAGGTGGGCTGACCCCTCTAACCACTCCTGTGGGCATGCTGGGACCAGTTTGGGCCCCCCCAGTACAAGGGAAAAACCCCAGCAAGACCACCAGGGCAGTTGGGACCATGGACAGGTTGTCCCAAGGGTGCTGGGGGATGAACCACAGTGTCCCGCTCCCCGGTGGGCTTCGGGGTGAGCTGCTGGGGAGCAGCGCAGAGGGGGTACCTGGCATCAGCCATGCGGGGGGCCACCAGGTCCCCCACCCCGTTGAAGGCCACGTTGCGGCTCATCAGCTCCACTGCGCGGGCTGAGAAGTCGTTGGCCACCACGGCCCGCAGCCCCGGCACCTCCTTGGCGAAGCGGATGGAGCGGAGCCCCGAGGCCGCCAGCGCCTCCAGGACCCGCAGCCCTCCCTGCGGGGAGGAGAGGGTGATGCCAAGGGGAGCTCGGGGGGCCGGGTGGGCAGAGATCCCGACTGGGGACAGAGGGGACGCAGCAGCCCCCGCTTCCCGCAGCCCCCTAAAGCACCTCGCACACTTCTCCTGGCTTTGCCATCTGTGGGGCCTCAGGGCCGTCGGGTGCCGGCGTGGTGTCACCATCACCGTCCTCTGGTGGTTGGGGGCTGCTTGTGTCCGTCTTCTCCTCCCCGGGGAGAACAACTGGAAAAGAGTAGGGGGGCCAGTGGCAGAGTAACGCCCTGGGGACTGGGACCCCGAGGACAGGGACAAGGGGGAGCCCAGGAGATGGGGGACCCCGAGATGGTACCTACCCCTGATCCCCTTCGGCTGCAGCTGGAGCCGAGCGAACTCTGTCATGACGGCGCAGCTGGGGGGGACGTGGTGTCAGGGGACCTGCTGGGGGGGGCGGGGATGATCCCGAGCCCCCCATGGTACCCCTGAGGCAGCCCAGAGCCCCCCATGATCTTCCCAGGACACCCTAAAACCCCCTGGGACAATCCCATTCCCCGACCCTCCTGGGACCCCCAGAGTCCCCCATGACCCTGCTAAGACAAGCCTGAGCCCCCGACGACCCTCCCAGGAGCCCCGGGACCCCCAGCCCCGCTCACGTCAGGTCGCGGTTGAAGCCCTGCACGGGGTTGTAGAACACCTCGTTGGCGCTGGGGAAGAGGATGGTGGCTCGGCCTTCGGAGATGAGCGTCTCACTGGCCCCGGGGGGGCTCCCCGTGCCCGGGGGGGGCCCGGAGCCGTTGGGAGAGGCCCTGTCCATGGCACGGGGACCTCGGGGGGGGCCCGGGCTGGCTCTGCGAAGGGTGCTGAAGGTGGCCACTGGAGTGGGGGGCAGGGAGGGTATTAACGCTGCACCGGAGCGGCTCAGGGAGGGATGGGGCGGCTTTGCAGGGCCCCGGGGGGGGATGGGGAAATGGGGGGAGGCCCGGGAGTGCGGAAAGGGCCGCGCCCCCCCGCCGGGGGAAGGAAGGGGGGCAGCAGGGTTGGGGCGGGGTCAGACACCCAGGACGGGGCCGGGGGAGACAGAACGGGAACAGGCCCCCCCCCAACACGTGGCAGGGGACGAGGCCGGGCGCCCCTAAACCCGGCAGGCGCCCCGACAGACCCCGCCCCCTCCGAGTCCCGCCCATTCGGGCCCCGCCCCCCGGCCGGTACCCACCGCTCACCCGCCCGCGCCGCCCCGCGCATCCTCCGCGCCGCCCCTCACATGGGCGCCGCCATGTTGCGACGGGGCCGGACGCGATCACGTGCTCACGGCGGCGGACGGCGCCCCGCGAGGGCCATAAAGGCTGCGCCCGCCCCTAACGCGGCCGGGAAACGTGATCCCGGGAAGTTGGGGGGGATCCTAGGAGAGGGATCCCGGCCTGATCCCGCGGGGATCCGCCCTGGGGGACCCAGCTGATCCCGCGGGGGCGCCGGACAGGCATGTCCCCCCTCCACGCTGTGTCCCCAATGGGGGGGGGGAGGGCAACACGGCTCCGCTCGGCGCTCGGCTGGCCACGCCTGCGGCGCGGCGGGGTGGGCGCGCGTGCGCGGGCGGCGTGCCGGGCGGTGCGGCGCTCGGCTGATCGCGCCTGCCGCACAATGAATGGCCGCTGAGCGCGGCGGGGACGGGGACGGGCACCGGCAGCGGCACCGGGAGCGGCCGGAGCCGCAGCGCAGCCCCCCCCCGGCCTCCGGTAAGGCGGGGACCCCCCCTCGGACCCGCCACCGACCCTCCTCCCGCCCCCCCGGGCCTGCCCCCCCCCTCCCCCCCGCAGGCCTCGGCCCCCCCCCCGGGCCTGCCCCCCCCCTCCCCATTTCCCCGGGCCTGCGGCACCTTCCCGCCCCCCGGGTTGGGGGATCCCCCTGCGCCCCCCCCGTTCCCGAGGGAATGCGGTTCCCCCTGCCCCCAGTACTGGGGGTCCCCTCTGCCTCCCTCCCCCCCCTGCGTTTTGGGGTCCCCCCGCTCACCTCCCGGGACCGAGAAATTTACCGATACCTCTCCCCCTCCCCGAATTTGGGGTGCTCCCCTCTGCCTCCCCCAGGCTGGGGGATCCCCCCCTTGCCCTCTCCGGGGGCTCGTGTGTCCCCCCGTCCCACCCCCCGCAAGGACTGGGGGTCCCCTCTGTCCCTAATCCAGGGAGTGGGGTCTGCCTGTGCCCCTCTGAGTGCTCAGGACCCCCCACCCGCCTCAAGGAATAGGATCCATTCAAGCCTCTGCCTAAACTGTGGGTCACCCCCCCGGCCTCCCCCAAGTGCTGGGGTCCCCCTTGTCCTCCCCAGGCCGGGGGATTCCCCTCCCCCCACCCGGGGGGGGGTGCCCCGTATTCACCAGGCCTGGGACCACCCCCCCCCCAGGCTGGGACCCTGCTAGACCAGAGCACCCCCATGTCCCCAGGCTTGTGGACCCCTGAGATCCCTCATGGCTAAGGCGGGGACCTCCCCCTCAGGCAGGGACCCCCCCCCAAATACCACCCCAAAAGGGGAAGCCAGGACTTTGCTGCTGCTTCACCCACCCCGTGTCCATGTGTCCATCTGGCCTCACCACCCCCCTCTCCTAGCTGAGGTCCCCCTTCGCCAATTTCTGGGGGCTCAAACCCCCCTGGACACCCCCAACTCTTGGGGCACCCCCACCTCATAATACCCGGTTTGGGGGTTTCTCCAGGCCCGTTTTTCAGCTCCCCCAACCCAGTTGTTCCCGTGGCCACAGGGCAGCCCCAGGCTGGGGGTTGGGGGGGGTCTGGGGTTCCCCCCCGGGGTGGGTGCCTGGTGGAGCTCTGCTGGGGGGGTGGTGCTGGACCCCTGCGGGGCCGTGTCTAACTCCTGTGCCTGGTCTGTTCCTCTTCCCTGTGTCCATCCCTGTCCCCGCTCTGCCTCTCCACTTGTCCTCATCCCCGTGTCCCTGCTCTGCTCCCCATCACCGCTGTGTGTCCCCCATGTCCCTGCCCACATCTGCGCATCCCTTGTGCTCCTGTACTGCTCCCTGGGTCCCTGTTCCCTCGTGTCCCCCATGTCTACCCCTCTTCCCTGTGTACCCATGTCCCTGTGTCCCTACATGTCCCCTGTGTCTATCCTATTCTCTGTGTCCCTGTCCCCACGTGTCCCCCACATCTGCCTCACTGGTTGTGTCCCCCCGTCCCTGCATGTCCCCTATGCCTGCCTCGCTCTCTGTGTCCCTGTCCTCACGTGTCCATCCCACTCGCCATCCCCCCTGGGCCCCCGTCCCCCCTGCCTGCTCCGTGTCCCCCTCCCTGTCCCCGCAGGCCCCCGTCGGCTCCCGCGATGGCTCAGACGCTGCAGATGGAGATCCCCAACTTCGGGAACAGCATCCTGGAGTGTTTGAACGAGCAGCGGCTGCAGGGGCTGTACTGTGACGTCTCGGTGGTGGTAAAGGGCCACGCGTTCAAGGCGCACCGGGCCGTGCTGGCTGCCAGCAGCTCCTACTTCCGGGACCTTTTCAACAGCAGCAAGAGCGCGGTGGTGGAGCTGCCGGCCGCCGTCCAGCCCCAGTCCTTCCAGCAGATCCTCAGCTTCTGCTACACGGGGCGGCTCAGCATGAACGTGGGCGACCAGTTCTTGCTGATGTACACCGCCGGCTTCCTGCAGATCCAGGAGATCATGGAGAAGGGGACTGAGTTCTTCCTCAAGGTCAGCTCGCCCAGCTGCGACTCGCAGGGGCTGCACAGCGAGGAGGCGCCCTCCTCCGAGCCCCAGAGCCCCGTGGCCCAGACCTCGGGGTGGCCCTCGGGCGCCGCCGCCCTGCCCCTGGTCTCGCGGGTGAAGACGGAGCAGGGCGAGCCCGACGGAGTGCAGTGCACCTTCGTGGTCAAGCGCCTCTGGGACGGCGGCCCCAAGGATGGTGCTGCCGGCGGCAACGGCAGCCGCAAGATGGCCAAGTTCTCGGCGCCCGAGCCAGGTCGCCAGCCGCAGCCCCCCGCCCCGGCAGCAGCGGCGGGACCGGCCCCGGCAGCGGCTGCGGCAGCAGCACCCGGCCCCAGCGCGGCCGACCAGACCAGCCCCGGAGGCACGTCCAGCGCCTACACGAGCGACAGCCCTGGCTCCTTCCACAATGAGGAGGACGAGGAGGAGGACGGGGGCGAGGAAGGCTCTGACGAGCAGTACCGCCAGATCTGCAACATGTACACCATGTACAGCATGATGAATGTAGGGCAGGCAGGTGAGGCTCCGCCCGCCGTGGGTGTGGTCGGGAGACACCGCGCACTGGGCGTGGCCTACCGGGGCTCCGCCCACAGAGCGAGGGCAGATGAGGCTCCACCTCTGGGGTGTGGTTTGGGGAAGGGGTGGTTGCCCACAGGGGTGTGGTCTTCAGGCACCGCCCATGGAGGGTGTGGCTAACTGAGGCTCCGCCCTTGAGGCGTGGTCACCCAATGTGCAGCCTTGGGCATGGCTGGGGAGGGGTGTCGTCAAGTGATGCTCCACCCACAAGGGGTGTGGTCTAGGAAGGAGTGTGGCCAAGGGAGGTGCCATGTCTGGGGTGTGGTTGGGGAAAATGGGTGTGGTCATCTGAGGATCCACCCCCTTGGGGTGTGGCTGGAAGCAGGTGGGGGCTTATGTGTTCTGGGGGTGGAGCTAAAGGGAGTGGGGGTTTGATGCTCCACTTCTGGGTGTGGCCTGTAATGGGGTGTGGCCTGTAATGGGGTGTGGCCTGTAATGGGGTGTGGCTACAGGTGTGGAGGAGCCAGGGGTAGCTCCACCCCAGGAAATCGGTGCTGGGTGTGGCCTGCCAGGCTCCACCTCTGTGGGATGGGGCATGGCCTGGTGGGGCTCCACCCTCAGGGGATGGTTATGGGGAGCATGTGGCCATGACCTGAGCTGTCACTGTGCCCCTGTCCCCCCGCCATGTCCCCTTGGCGACTCCTCCAGAGGCCCATGGAGAGGTGGGAGGGGAGGTGGGTGGGACCCTGGGGTCTGACCCCCCCGTGTCCCCCCCCAGCCGCGGAGAAGGTGGAGGCGCTGCCGGACCAGGCCACCTCGGAGTCACGCAACCGGGTGCGGGTGCGGCAGGACCTGGCCTCGCTGCCGGCCGAGCTCATCAACCAGATCGGGAACCGCTGCCACCCCAAGCTCTACGACGAGGGAGACCCCGCTGAGAAGCTGGAGCTCGTCACAGGTACACTGGGGGTGGGGGTCCCTGGGGTGTGGGGGTCCCCACGGGGCACCCAGCCCTGCTCACCCTTCATGTCCTCCCAGGCACCAACGTCTACATCACGCGGGCGCAGCTGATGAACTGCCATGTCAGCGCAGGGACGCGGCACAAAGTTCTCCTTCGGCGGCTCCTGGCGTCCTTCTTCGACCGGTGAGTTGGGCTGGGGTGCCCGGCTTCTCCCCCCACCCAGTTTTGGGGTCCCACAGGGGTGGGTGGGACCAGACGCCCAGGTTCTCACCCCATTTTTCACCCCCTCGCCAGCAACACCCTGGCCAACAGCTGTGGCACAGGCATCCGCTCGTCCACCAACGACCCCAGCCGGAAGCCGCTGGACAGCCGGGTCCTGCATGCCGTCAAGTGTGAGTGGGGGGACACGGGACCCCAGGGGACACCCCGGGGCAGAGATGGGACACCAGGGAAAGAGGAACCCTGGGGACAGGGGAGCCCTAGGGCTGGGCGACCCAGAGGAACAGGGGATGGAGACCCCAGAGAGGGGATACCAGGGGATAAGGGACAGGGGAGACCGCGTGGCTGGGGGGACCCCAGAGAGAGGGGACGATAGGGGACAGGGGAGACCGCAGGGCTGGGGGGACCCCAGAGAGAGGGGACGATAGGGGACAGGGGAGACCCCAGGGCTGGGGGCACCCCAGAGAGAGGGGACAATAGGGGACAGGGGAGACTGCAGGGCTGGGGGCACCCCAGAGAGAGGGGACGATAGGGGACAGGGAGGCAGGGGAGACCCCAGGGCTGGGGGACCATGGGGACAGAGGGAGCAAGAGACGACAACACAACCTTGGGGTCCCTAAGCAAAACCTCGCCATGAGACACCCGTGACTCCCCAGGGTGGGTGGCAGCAGACTGGGGGGGATGCAGAGGGCTGTGTGTGACCCTGTCCCTGTCCCCATTTCTGCCCCTGCCCCCCCCCCCCCCCCCCCCAGTTTACTGCCAGAACTTTGCGCCCAACTTCAAGGAGAGTGAGATGAACGCCATCGCTGCCGACATGTGCACCAACGCCCGGCGCGTCGTGCGCAAGAGCTGGATCCCGAAGCTGAAGCTGCTGATGGCCGAGGGCGACTCCTACACCTCCTTCATCAACGACACCGGCAAGCTGGAGCCCGACATCATGGGCCCTGAGCCGGCCTTCGAGGCCGGCGGCCACGAGGGCGAGGCAGGCGCCCCGGGGGAGGGCCTGCAGTGACCCCCGCCCCAGCCCCCCTGGGGACCCCCGCCAGGTAGGGACCCCCTCCAGTAGGGTCCTGTGGCCGGGTTGGGACCCCCACGGGTGGAGGGACCCCCACCTGGCGGGCACCCGTGCTGGGTGGGGCCCTGTGACAGTGTAGGGACCCATGTGGGTGTAGGGACCTCCCCAGGCGGGCACACCCTCAGGGCAGGGGCCCCCCTGGGGTTAGGACCCCCCCAGGGGCAGGCACCCACCTGGGGAGGGCCCCGTGGCACTGTGGGGCCCCCGGCCCTGGGGTCCAGTCCCCTCCCTGTGGGGTTTGGGGCTTGGGGGGGCGGCAGTGGCTCAGCTCAGCCTGGCCACCCCCCCCAGCGGTTTTGGGGGGGCTGGGGCGCTGCTCGGCTCAGGCTTTCCTTCTGTGCCGCCTCCGGCTCGGGCACGAGTTGACGAGGTTCCGTGTCCCCTCCCTGGGGCCGGCGTCTCTCCTGGCCCCCCCGGGTGCCCGGTGTTGCCTCTGGGGGCCCCCACGTCTCCCCCAGGATCCCTCCCTAGGGCCGACGTTTCTCCAGGCACCCGTGTGGGTCCCCCGTGTCCCCTCCCCGGGGCCACTGTCTCTGCAGGCAACCGCATGTGTGTCCCCCGTGTCCCCCGTGTCCCGACACCACCACCCCCCCCCCCCCCAGGGACCGGCATCTCTCTGGGCAACCCCACGCGTTCGCCCTGGTCCCCCCTGTCCCAGCGTCTCCCCAGGCGCCTGCATGTGTTCCCCAGGTCCCCTGTGTCCCCCCCGTGGGGCCAGAGTCTCTCCAGGTGACCGCGTGTGTCCCCTCCCAGGTCCCCTGTCCACGTGTCTCTCCGGGTTCCCCCCCCTGTCCCCCCCGTCCCCTCCCCAGGGGTGACATCTCTCCGGTCAATGGCACGTGTGTCCCCCCTGTGCTGCCCAGGTGCCCCCCTTGTCCCCAGCTCCCCCCGCCCTGGAAGAGAGCAGGGTGTCCCCTGTCTGTGTCCCCCCCAGCTGGACAGGGACATGGGTGGGGGGTGGCAGAGTGGAGCCCGTGTGTTGCCCCCGCATGGGGATGGGACCCCCCCACGGGGCTAAAGGCCAAACCTCCCCTAAGGAGTGGTTCCTCCTCGTTAGCCCCCTCCTTCGTAAACCCCCACTGGGGTCTGTCCTCGGGGGGGGGGGGGGTGGGGGGATGACATGTGTTACCCCAGGGGGGGGGACAGGGACGCCCTGGGAGCAGCCGGGCAGGGGGGGACCCAGCGTCCTGGCCGGGGTGATTTGGGGTGGGGGGCGTGGGTTGGAATCCCACCTCTGCGGGGGGGGGGTCCAGGGCGGGGCAGGAGGTGCACAGGGACCCTCCCAGCCCCGGCTCTGCCCCCTCACCTCGGCACCAGGGCTTTGCACTGGCTTTACTCCAAACCCTGAAGGGGGAAACTGAGGCACCGTGCGGCGGCTCCCCCCCCCCCCCGCCCAGACTTGGGGGGTCAGTGGGCTGGGAGGGAACCCAGGCGCCCCCCACCCCCACCCCTGGCAGCCCCCCAACAGGTCTCCTGACGTTCGGTCAAGTGCCTTACCTGCTGCCCGGCCCCCGGGCTCCGCTCACGTCTCCACTATCTCACCGCTCCGTGCCAAACCCCCCAGCCCCCCCCCCCCGCCGGCCCCGGCCCGGGGGGGGGATGGGGACCCCCACACCCCTCCTCTCACACCACCCCCACCCCAGATGCCTGGATTCTCCCCTGCCCCCCATCCCTCCCCTTTTCCCCGTGCCTCAGTTTCCCCCTCTTTCCCTGTGTGATGAGTTGTACCGGTCTCAGCCCTGTGAGGGGGTCCCCGCTGTGCCCCTCCTGGCCTCGCGGGCACCCGGTGAGCCCAGCCCCCGCTCCCCCCCCCAACCCCCCCACCCCTGCGGGGTCGGGCTTTTTCGTTTCCCCTTTTTTTGGTTGTTTTTTTTTTTTTTTTCTTTTTCCCCAACCCAAAAGCTGTACAGAAGCGGGGAGCGCGCGGCGGCATCTCGGCAGCATGGACCCCCCCCCGGGCTTGCGCTTCCCCCCCCCCCCCCCCGCCCCCCCGCCCCTGCGCCCCCCCTCCCGGGGCCGCCAGTGTCTGTCCTGTGTTATGAAGTGCCAAGACGCCCGTTCCCGGTGCCCCCCCCGAGTCGCTGGAGAATTGCACATGAACTGCTGTACGAGAGCGGAGAGGGACTGCAGAAATGTTAATAATGATAAATAAAACACAGAGGTTTGTAACAGCCCCCGCCTCCTGCCTGCTGGGGGGGGGCGGGGGGGGGCTGAGCCAGGGCCAGGGCGTCACCCCCCCCAAAACACCCCACCCCGGGGGTATGGGGGCGCTGCACGCGTGGGCTTGCACACGTGTGTGCACGGGGGGGGGGGGTGTTGTGCTGCGTGCAGGATGCCCGTGCGTGCAAGCGGCGGGGCAGGTGTGCGCGTAGCGCTGGTGCCTGCGGTGCACGGGGCGGGTGTGCAAGGCCGGTGCTCGTGCAAGGGCCGGTGCACACACAGGGCTAGGGCACGTGCAGTGCACAGGGCTCGTGCAAGGCCCGGTGCTCGTGCAAGGGCCGGTGCACACGCAGGGCTAGGGCACGTGCAGTGCACAGGGCTCGTGCAAGGCCCGGTGCTGGTGCAAGGGCCGGTGCACACGCAGGGCTAGGGCACGTGCAGCGCACAGGGCTCGTGCAAGGCCCAGTGCTCGTGCAAGGCCCGGTGCTCACGCAGGGCTAGGACGTGTGCATTGCACAGGGCTTGTGCAAGGGCCGGTGCTCGTGCAAGGGCCGGTGCACACGCAGGGCTAGGGCACGTGCAGTGCACAGGGCTCGTGCAAGGCCGGTGCTCGTGCAAGGGCCGGTGCACACGCAGGGCTAGGACGTGTGCAGTGCACAGGGCTCGTGCAAGGCCCGGTGCTCGTGCAAGGGCCGGTGCACACGCAGAGCTAGGGCACGTGCAGTGCACAGGGCTCGTGCAAGGCCCGGTGCTCGTGCAAGGGCCGGTGCACACGCAGAGCTAGGGCACGTGCAGTGCACAGGGCTCGTGCAAAGCCGGTGCTCGTGCAAGGCCCGGTGCTCGTGCAACGCTCGTGCGAGGCCGCCGCGCGCGCAGCCGCGGGACCGGCCCCCGCGTAGGTGCCGGAGTGGGCGGGGCTCCTCCTCCCGGCGCGCCCCGCCCCTGCCCTTATATGGGCAGGCGGAAGCAGCTCTTCCCCCCCCCGCGCGCGGCCCCGCCCCCTTCCCCTTCCTGTCGTCACCGGCCCCTAATATAGTCATGGAAACGGCGCGGGGTGACGTCACGGGGCGGGGCGCCGCGGGGAGGGGGGAGGAAAGCGGGGGAGGTCCCCGTGTAACACCCCCCTCCCCCCCCGTGTCGGTGCTGCGCGCACCCGGGGGGCGCAGGGACCCCCCCCCCACCCCAGGAGGGGCACAGGGACCCCATCACGCCGGGGGGGGCACAGGGACCCCCACCCCAGAGAGTACAGGTACCCCCCCATGGGGGCACAGAGTCCCCCCCCTTCACCCCGGGGGGGGCACAGGGACCCCCACCCCAGAGGGTACAGGTACCCCCCCATGGGGGCACAGAGTCCCCCCCCTTCACCCCGGGGGGGGCACAGGGACCCCCGACGCCCCTGGGAGTACAAGGACACCCCCCACGGAGGCACAGGGACCCCCCCCAGCTGAGCGGGGGGGGGCACAGAGACCCCTACCCCGAAGGACAGAGGACACCCCCCCGCGCCCGGCCCCCCCCCCCGCACCATTTCCGCCCCCCGGCGCCGCCGAGCCGGGCCGAGCCGCCGCGGGGCCGGATGCGGCACCGGGAGGCGGGGGGGGGGCTGAGGGGGGGGGGGGGCGGGGGCGGATCGGGGCCGGGCGGGGGGGGGAGCTCCGGTATAAGAGCCCCGCGCCGGGGGCGGCCCCGCCGCACTCCGCTCCCGGGGCCGCCATGGAGGAGGCGCAGCGGCTGCTGACCGTGTCGGTGTGGAAGCTGTACCGCTGCCGGTTGCAGCGCGGCGGCCTCCGCCTCCACCGGAGCCTCCAGCTCTCGCTGCTCGTCCGCGCCGCCCGGCACCGCTACCTGACGGCCCGCTCCGCCGCGGGGACCCCCGCGGGGACCCCACCCGGGGACCCGCCGTGCCTACCGACCCCTGACCGCGGGGACCCCCCGAGCGCGCCGACCGGCGACCCCGCCGCGCCCAGCACCGAGGGGACCCCCCGAGCGCCCCGACCGGCGACCCCCGCCGCGCCCAGCACCGAGGGGACCCCCCGAGCGCGCCGACCGGCGACCCCCGCAGCGCCCAGCACCGGGGGGACCCCCCGAGCGCGCCGACCGGCGACCCCCGCAGCGCCCAGCACCGGGGGGACCCCCGAGCGCGCCGACCGGGGACCCCCGCAGCGCCCAGCACCGCGGGGACCCCCCGAGCGCGCCGACCGGGGACCCCCGCCGCGCCCAGCACCGGGGGCACCCACCGATACCGGACCCCGCGAACCGGGACCACCCCCAGGACTCGCCGAGCCGGTACCGCGACCCGCCGAGCGCGCCGAGGCTGCCGCCCCCCCGGGACCCCCCGAGCGCTCCCCCCGCCGCGCCGCCGCCGCCGCCTGAGCCGCGGCCCACCGGAGCCCCCCCGGCGGCGCGGGCCGGCCGCAAGCGGCGGAGCAGCGGCTCAGCCGGGCCCGGCCCGGTGCCGGTACCGAGCAAACGGGCGCGGCTGGAGGCGGAGGAGCCGCCGCTCGCCCCGGGGCCGCCCGGTCGCTGCTCGGGGCCGCCCGCCGCCGCCTTCGGCCTCCTGGTCCGCGCGGTCGGGGCGTGCTGAGACCCCCGGGAGCCCCCCCCGGAGCACCGGCCACACGGACCTCGCCGGGCGCACGGAGACCCCTCGGGACATGAGGCGGTGGAGGCATGGAGACCCCCCCCGGGACACACAGAACCGGTACAGGGCGGGGGAGACGGCGACAAACACCCCCCCCGGGACACACGGACTCTCGGGGCCCCCGGTGGGCCCCA
>JAVHSO010000207.1:0-69266 GCA_031468815.1 Morus bassanus
TGGCTGAGCAGAGTGCTAGCTGAGCAGAGTGCTAGCTGAGCAGAGTGTTGCCTGAGCAGAGTGCTTGCTGAGCAGAGTGCTGGCTGAGCAGAGGGCTGGCTGAGCAGAGGGCTATCTGAGCAGACTGCTGGCTGAGCAGAACGCTGGCTGATAGGAGCACAGGCTGAGCAGAGCGCTGGCTGAGCAGAGTGCTAGCTGAGCAAAGTGCTAGCTGAGCAGAGCGCTGGCTGAGCAGAGTGCTAGGTGAGCAGAGCGCTGGCTGAGCAGAGTGCTAGCTGAACAGAGCGCTGGCTGAGCAGAGTGCTGGTTGAGCAGAGTGCTAGCTGAGCAGAGCGCTGGCTGAGCAGAGTGCTGGCTGAGCAGAGCGCTAGCTGAGCAGAGCGCTGCCTGAGCAGAGTGCTTGCTGAGCAGAGTGCTAGATGAACAGAGTGCTGGCTGAGCAGAGTGCTTGCTGAGCAGAGCGCTAGCTGAGCAGAGCGCTACCTGAGCAGAGTGCTAGCTGAGCAGAGTGCTTGCTGAAGCAGAGTGCTAGCTGAGCAGAGTGCTGGGTGAGCAGAGCGCTAGCTGAGCAGAGTGCTTGCTGAGCAGAGTGCTGGCTGAGCAGAGTGCTAGCTGAGCAGAGTGCTAGCTGAGCAGAGCGCTGGCTGAGCAGAGCACTAGCTGAGCAGAGCGCTGGCTGAGCAGAGCGCTAGCTGAGCAGAGTGCTAGCTGAGCAGAGCGCTGGCTGAGCAGAGTGCTAGCTGAGCAGAGTGCTTGCTGAGCAGAGTACTAGCTGAGCAGAGTGCTAGCTGAGCAGAGTGCTATCTGAGCAGAGCGCTAGCTGAGCAGAGTTCTGGCTCAGATCAGTGCTTGCTGAGCAGAATACTAGCTGAGCAGAGTGCTAGTTGAGCAGAGTGCTAGCTGAGCAGAGTGCTAGCTGAGCAGAGTTCTGGCTGAGAAGAGTTGTGGCTTAGCAGAAGTCTAGCTGAGCAGAGCGCTGGCTGAGCAGAGTGCTAGCTGAGCAGAGCGCTGTCTGAGCAGATTGTTGCCTGAGCAGAGTGCTTGCTGAGCAGAGTGCTAGCTGTGCAGAGCGCTGGCTGAGCAGAGCGCTAGCTGAGCAGAGTGTTGCCTGAGCAGAGTGCTTGCTGAGCAGAGTGCTTGCTCAGCAGAGCGCTGGCTGAGCAGAGTGCTAGCTGAGCAGAGTGCTAGGTGAGCAGAGCGCTAGCTGAGCAGAGCACTGGCTGAGCAGAGCACTGGCTGAGCAGAGCGCTAGCTGAGCAGAGTGCTACCTGAGCAGAGTGCTAGCTGAGCAGAGCGCTGGCTGAGCAGAGCGCTTGCTGAGCAGAGCGCTGGCTGAGCAGAGTGTTGCCTGAGCAGAGTGCTTGCTGAGCAGAATGCTAGCTGAGCAGAGTGCTAGCTGAGCAGAGTGCTGGCTGAGCAGAGTGCTTGCTGAGCAGAGTGCTGGCTGAAAAGAGTGCTAGCTGAGCAGAGTGCTAGTTGAGCAGTGTGCTGGCTGAGCAGAGCGCTAGCTGAGCAGAGTTTTGCCTGAGCAGAGTGCTAGCTGAGCAGAGTGCTAGCTGAGCAGAGTTTTCCCTGAGCAGAGTGCTTCCTGAGCAGAGTGTTTGCTGAGCAGAGTGCTAGGTGAGCAGAGCGCTAGCTGAGCAGAGCACTGGATGAGCAGAGTGCTAGCTGAGCAGAGTGTTGCCTGAGCAGAGTGCTTGCTGAGCAGAGCACTAGCTGAGCAGAGTGCTACCTGAGCAGAGTGCTTGCTAAGCAGAGTGCTTGCTGAGCAGATTGCTAGCTGAGTAGAGCGCTAGCTGAGCAGAGGGCTGGCTGAGCAGAGTGCTAGATTAGCAGAGTGTTGCCTGAGCAGAGTGCTTGCTTTGCAGAGTGTTGCCTGAGCAGAGTGCTTGCTGAGCAGAGTGTTGCCTGAGCAGAGCGCTAGCTGAGCAGAGTGCTAGCTGAGCAGAGCGCTGGCTGAGCAGAGTGCTAGCTGAGCAGAGTGCTTGCTGAGCAGAGTGCTAGCTGAGCAGAGTGCTGGCTGAGCAGAGTACTGGCTGAGCAGAGCGCTTGCTGAGCAGAGTGCTAGCTGAGCAGAGTGCTTGCTGAGCACAGGACTAGCTGAGCAGAGTGCTGGCTGAGCAGAGCGCTAGCTGAGCAGAGCGCTAGCTGAGCAGAGTGCTGGCTGAGCAGAGTGCTTGCTGAGGAGAGTGCTAGCTGAGCAGAGTGCTGGCTGAGCAGAGTGCTAGCTGAGCAGAGTGCTTGCTGAGCTGAGTGCTGGCTGAGCAGAGTGCTAGCTGACCAGAGCGCTGGCTGAGCAGAGCGCTAGCTGAGCAGAGCGCTGGCTGAGCAGAGTGATAGCTGAGCAGAGCGCTGGCTTAGCAGACTGCTAGATGAGCAGAGTGCTTGCTGAGCAGAGTGCTAGCTGAGCAGAGTGCTAGCTGAGCAGAGCGCTGGCTGAGCAGAGTGCTAGCTGAGCAGAGTGCTTGCTGAGCAGAGTGCTTGCTGAGCAGAGTGCTGGCTGAGCAGAGTGTTGCCTGAGCAGAGTGCTTGCTGAGCAGAGTGTTGCCTGAGCAGAGCGCTAGCTGAGCAGAGTGCTAGCTGAGCAGAGCGCTGGCTGAGCAGAGTGCTAGCTGAGCAGAGTGCTTGCTGAGCAGAGTGCTAGCTGAGCAGAGTGCTGGCTGAGCAGAGTACTGGCTGAGCAGAGGGCTAGCTGAGCAGAGCACTGGCTGAGCAGAGTGCTGGCTGAGCAGAGTGCTAGCTGAGCAGAGTGCTAGCTGAGCAGAGTGTTGCCTGAGCAGAGTGCTTGCTGAGCAGAGTGCTGGCTGAGCAGAGGGCTAGCTGAGCAGACTGCTGGCTGAGCAGAGCGCTGGCTGATAGGAGCGCAGGCTGAGCAGAGCGCTGGCTGAGCAGAGTGCTAGCTGAGCAAAGTGCTAGCTGAGCAGAGCGCTGGCTGAGCAGAGTGCTAGGTGAGCAGAGCGCTGGCTGAGCAGAGTGCTAGCTGAGCAGAGCGCTGGCTGAGCAGAGTGCTGGTTGAGCAGAGTGCTAGCTGAGCAGAGCACTGGCTGAGCAGAGTGCTGGCTGAGCAGAGCGCTAGCTGAGCAGAGCGCTGCCTGAGCAGAGTGCTTGCTGAGCAGAGTGCTAGATGAACAGAGTGCTGGCTGAGCAGAGTGCTTGCTGAGCAGAGCGCTAGCTGAGCAGAGCGCTACCTGAGCAGAGTGCTAGCTGAGCAGAGTGCTTGCTGAAGCAGAGTGCTAGCTGAGCAGAGTGCTGGGTGAGCAGAGCGCTAGCTGAGCAGAGTGCTTGCTGAGCAGAGTGCTGGCTGAGCAGAGTGCTAGCTGAGCAGAGTGCTAGCTGAGCAGAGCGCTGGCTGAGCAGAGCACTAGCTGAGCAGAGCGCTGGCTGAGCAGAGCGCTAGCTGAGCAGAGTGCTAGCTGAGCAGAGCGCTGGCTGAGCAGAGTGCTAGCTGAGCAGAGTGCTTGCTGAGCAGAGTACTAGCTGAGCAGAGTGCTAGCTGAGCAGAGCGCTATCTGAGCAGAGTTCTGGCTCAGATCAGTGCTTGCTGAGCAGAATACTAGCTGAGCAGAGTGCTAGTTGAGCAGAGTGCTAGCTGAGCAGAGTGCTAGCTGAGCAGAGTGCTGGCTGAGAAGAGTTGTGGCTTAGCAGAAGTCTAGCTGAGCAGAGCGCTGGCTGAGCAGTGTGCTAGCTGAGCAGAGCGCTGTCTGAGCAGATTGTTGCCTGAGCAGAGTGCTTGCTGAGCAGAGTGCTAGCTGTGCAGAGCGCTGTCTGAGCAGAGCGCTAGCTGAGCAGAGTGTTGCCTGAGCAGAGTGCTTGCTGAGCAGAGTGCTTGCTCAGCAGAGCGCTGGCTGAGCAGAGTGCTAGCTGAGCAGAGCACTGGCTGAGCAGAGCACTGGCTGAGCAGAGCGCTAGCTGAGCAGAGTGCTACCTGAGCAGAGTGCTAGCTGAGCAGAGCGCTGGCTGAGCAGAGCGCTTGCTGAGCAGAGCGCTGGCTGAGCAGAGTGTTGCCTGAGTAGAGTGCTTGCTGAGAAGAATGCTAGCTGAGCAGAGTGCTAGCTGAGCAGAGTGCTGGCTGAGCAGAGTGCTTGCTGAGCAGAGTGCTGGCTGAAAAGAGTGCTAGCTGAGCAGAGTGCTAGCTGAGCAGTGTGCTGGCTGAGCAGAGCGCTAGCTGAGCAGAGTTTTGCCTGAGCAGAGTGCTAGCTGAGCAGAGTGCTAGCTGAGCAGAGTTTTGCCTGAGCAGAGTGCTTCCTGAGCAGAGTGCTTGCTGAGCAGAGTGCTAGGTGAGCAGAGCGCTAGCTGAGCAGAGCACTGGATGAGCAGAGTGCTAGCTGAGCAGAGTGTTGCCTGAGCAGAGTGCTTGCTGAGCAGAGCACTAGCTGAGCAGAGTGCTACCTGAGCAGAGTGCTTGCTAAGCAGAGTGCTTGCTGAGCAGATTGCTAGCTGAGTAGAGCGCTAGCTGAGCAGAGGGCTGGCTGAGCAGAGTGCTAGATTAGCAGAGTGTTGCCTGAGCAGAGTGCTTGCTTTGCAGAGTGTTGCCTGAGCAGAGTGCTCGCTGAGCAGAGTGTTGCCTGAGCAGAGCGCTAGCTGAGCAGAGTGCTAGCTGAGCAGAGCGCTGGCTGAGCAGAGTGCTAGCTGAGCAGAGTGCTTGCTGAGCAGAGTGCTAGCTGAGCAGAGCACTGGCTGAGCAGAGTGCTGGCTGAGCAGAGTGCTAGCTGAGCAGAGTGCTAGCTGAGCAGAGTGTTGCCTGAGCAGAGTGCTTGCTGAGCAGAGTGCTGGCTGAGCAGAGGGCTAGCTGAGCAGACTGCTGGCTGAGCAGAGCGCTGGCTGATAGGAGCGCAGGCTGAGCAGAGCGCTGGCTGAGCAGAGTGCTAGCTGAGCAAAGTGCTAGCTGAGCAGAGCGCTGGCTGAGCAGAGTGCTAGGTGAGCAGAGCGCTGGCTGATAAGAGTGCTAGCTGAGCAGAGCGCTGGCTGAGCAGAGTGCTGGTTGAGCAGAGTGCTAGCTGAGCAGAGCGCTGGCTGAGCAGAGTGCTTGCTGAGCAGAGCGCTAGCTGAGCAGAGCGCTGCCTGAGCAGAGTGCTTGCTGAGCAGAGTGCTAGATGAACAGAGTGCTGGCTGAGCAGAGTGCTTGCTGAGCAGAGCGCTAGCTGAGCAGAGCGCTACCTGAGCAGAGTGCTAGCTGAGCAGAGTGCTTGCTGAAGCAGAGTGCTAGCTGAGCAGAGTGCTGGGTGAGCAGAGCGCTAGCTGAGCAGAGTGCTTGCTGAGCAGAGTGCTTGCTGAGCAGAGTGCTAGCTGAGCAGAGTGCTAGCTGAGCAGAGCGCTGGCTGAGCAGAGCACTAGCTGAGCAGAGCGCTGGCTGAGCAGAGCGCTAGCTGAGCAGAGTGCTAGCTGAGCAGAGCGCTGGCTGAGCAGAGTGCTAGCTGAGCAGAGTGCTAGCTGAGCAGAGCGCTATCTGAGCAGAGCGCTAGCTGAGCAGAGTTCTGGCTCAGATCAGTGCTTGCTGAGCAGAATACTAGCTGAGCAGAGTGCTAGTTGAGCAGAGTGCTAGCTGAGCAGAGTGCTAGCTGAGCAGAGTGCTGGCTGAGAAGAGTTGTGGCTTAGCAGAAGTCTAGCTGAGCAGAGCGCTGGCTGAGCAGAGTGGTAGCTGAGCAGAGCGCTGTCTGAGCAGATTGTTGCCTGACCAGAGTGCTTGCTGAGCAGAGTTCTAGCTGTGCAGAGCACTGGCTGAGCAGAGCGCTAGCTGAGCAGAGTGTTGCCTGAGCAGAGTGCTTGCTGATCAGAGTGCTTGCTCAGCAGAGCGCTGGCTGAGCAGAGTGCTAGCTGAGCAGAGTGCTAGGTGAGCAGAGCGCTAGCTGAGCAGAGCACTGGCTGAGCAGAGCACTGGCTGAGCAGAGCGCTAGCTGAGCAGAGTGCTACCTGAGCAGAGTGCTAGCTGAGCAGAGCGCTGGCTGAGCAGAGCGCTTGCTGAGCAGAGCGCTGGCTGAGCAGAGTGTTGCCTGAGCAGAGTGCTTGCTGAGCAGAATGCTAGCTGAGCAGAGTGCTAGCTGAGCAGAGTGCTGGCTGAGCAGAGTGCTTGCTGAGCAGAGTGCTGGCTGAAAAGAGTGCTAGCTGAGCAGAGTGCTAGCTGAGCAGTGTGCTGGCTGAGCAGAGCGCTAGCTGAGCAGAGTTTTGCCTGAGCAGAGTGCTAGATGAGCAGAGTGCTAGCTGAGCAGAGTTTTGCCTGAGCAGAGTGCTTCCTGAGCAGAGTGCTTGCTGAGCAGAGTGCTAGGTGAGCAGAGCGCTAGCTGAGCAGAGCACTGGATGAGCAGAGTGCTAGCTGAGCAGAGTGTTGCCTGAGCAGAGTGCTTGCTGAGCAGAGCACTAGCTGAGCAGAGTGCTACCTGAGCAGAGTGCTTGCTAAGCAGAGTGCTTGCTGAGCAGATTGCTAGCTGAGTAGAGCGCTAGCTGAGCAGAGGGCTGGCTGAGCAGAGTGCTAGATTAGCAGAGTGTTGCCTGAGCAGAGTGCTTGCTTTGCAGAGTGTTGCCTGAGCAGAGTGCTAGCTGAGCAGAGCGCTAGCTGAGCAGTGTGCTTGCTCAGCAGAGTAGTGGCTGAGCAGAGTGCTGGCTGAGCAGAGTGCTACCTGAGCAGAGTGCTTGCTGAGTAGAGTGCTAGCTGAGCAGAGCGCTGGCTGAGCAGAGTGCTTGCTGAGCAGAGTGTTAGGTGAGCAGAGTGCTTGCTGAGCAGAGTGCTGGCTGAGCAGAGTGCTGGCTGAGCAGAGCGCTTGCTGAGCAGAGTGCTAGCTGAGCAGAGTGCTAGCTGAGCAGAGCGCTAGCTGAGCAGAGCACTGGCTGAGGAGAGTGCTTGCTGAGGAGAGTGCTAGCTGAGCAGAGTGCTGGCTGAGCAGAGTGCTAGCTGAGCAGAGTGCTTGCTGAGCTGAGTGCTGGCTGAGCAGAGTGCTAGCTGACCAGAGCGCTGGCTGAGCAGAGCGCTGGCTGAGCAGAGTGCTAGCTGAGCAGAGTGATAGCTGAGCAGAGCGCTGGCTTAGCAGACTGCTAGATGAGCAGAGTGCTTGCTGAGCAGAGTGCTAGCTGAGCAGAGTGCTAGCTGAGCAGAGCGCTGGCTGAGCAGAGTGCTAGCTGAGCAGAGTGCTTGCTGAGCAGAGTGCTTGCTGAGCAGAGTGCTGGCTGAGCAGAGTGTTGCCTGAGCAGAGTGCTTGCTGAGCAGAGTGTTGCCTGAGCAGAGCGCTAGCTGAGCAGAGTGCTAGCTGAGCAGAGCGCTGGCTGAGCAGAGTGCTAGCTGAGCAGAGTGCTTGCTGAGCAGAGTGCTAGCTGAGCAGAGTGCTGGCTGAGCAGAGTACTGGCTGAGCAGAGGGCTAGCTGAGCAGAGCACTGGCTGAGCAGAGTGCTGGCTGAGCAGAGTGCTAGCTGAGCAGAGTGCTAGCTGAGCAGAGTGTTGCCTGAGCAGAGTGCTTGCTGAGCAGAGTGCTGGCTGAGCAGAGGGCTAGCTGAGCAGACTGCTGGCTGAGCAGAGCGCTGGCTGATAGGAGCGCAGGCTGAGCAGAGCGCTGGCTGAGCAGAGTGCTAGATGAGCAAAGTGCTAGCTGAGCAGAGCGCTGGCTGAGCAGAGTGCTAGGTGAGCAGAGCGCTGGCTGAGCAGAGTGCTAGCTGAGCAGAGCGCTGGCTGAGCAGAGTGCTGGTTGAGCAGAGTGCTAGCTGAGCAGAGCGCTGGCTGAGCAGAGTGCTGGCTGAGCAGAGCGCTAGCTGAGCAGAGCGCTGCCTGAGCAGAGTGCTTGCTGAGCAGAGTGCTAGATGAACAGAGTGCTGGCTGAGCAGAGTGCTTGCTGAGCAGAGCGCTAGCTGAGCAGAGCGCAACCTGAGCAGAGTGCTAGCTGAGCAGAGTGCTTGCTGAAGCAGAGTGCTAGCTGAGCAGAGTGCTGGGTGAGCAGAGTGCTAGCTGAGCAGAGTGCTTGCTGAGCAGAGTGCTGGCTGAGCAGAGTGCTAGCTGAGCAGAGTGCTAGCTGAGCAGAGCGCTGGCTGAGCAGAGCACTAGCTGAGCAGAGCGCTGGCTGAGCAGAGCGCTAGCTGAGCAGAGTGCTAGCTGAGCAGAGCGCTGGCTGAGCAGAGTGCTAGCTGAGCAGAGTGCTTGCTGAGCAGAGTACTAGCTGAGCAGAGTGCTAGCTGAGCAGAGCGCTATCTGAGCAGAGTTCTGGCTCAGATCAGTGCTTGCCGAGCAGAATACTAGCTGAGCAGAGTGCTAGTTGAGCAGAGTGCTAGCTGAGCAGAGTGCTAGCTGAGCAGAGTGCTGGCTGAGAAGAGTTGTGGCTTAGCAGAAGTCTAGCTGAGCAGAGCGCTGGCTGAGCAGTGTGCTAGCTGAGCAGAGCGCTGTCTGAGCAGATTGTTGCCTGAGCAGAGTGCTTGCTGAGCAGAGTGCTAGCTGAGCAGAGCGCTGGCTGAGCAGAGCGCTAGCTGAGCAGAGTGTTGCCTGAGCAGAGTGCTACCTGAGCAGAGTGCTTGCTCAGCAGAGCGCTGGCTGAGCAGAGTGCTAGCTGAGCAGAGTGCTAGGTGAGCAGAGCGCTAGCTGAGCAGAGCACTGGCTGAGCAGAGCACTGGCTGAGCAGAGCGCTAGCTGAGCAGAGTGCTACCTGAGCAGAGTGCTAGCTGAGCAGAGCGCTGGCTGAGCAGAGCGCTTGCTGAGCAGAGCGCTGGCTGAGCAGAGTGTTGCCTGAGTAGAGTGCTTGCTGAGAAGAATGCTAGCTGAGCAGAGTGCTAGCTGAGCAGAGTGCTGGCTGAGCAGAGTGCTTGCTGAGCAGAGTGCTGGCTGAAAAGAGTGCTAGCTGAGCAGAGTGCTAGCTGAGCAGTGTGCTGGCTGAGCAGAGCGCTAGCTGAGCAGAGTTTTGCCTGAGCAGAGTGCTAGCTGAGCAGAGTGCTAGCTGAGCAGAGTTTTGCCTGAGCAGAGTGCTCCCTGAGCAGAGTGCTTGCTGAGCAGAGTGCTAGGTGAGCAGAGCGCTAGCTGAGCAGAGCACTGGATGAGCAGAGTGCTAGCTGAGCAGAGTGTTGCCTGAGCAGAGTGCTTGCTGAGCAGAGCACTAGCTGAGCAGAGTGCTACCTGAGCAGAGTGCTTGCTAAGCAGAGTGCTTGCTGAGCAGATTGCTAGCTGAGTAGAGCGCTAGCTGAGCAGAGGGCTGGCTGAGCAGAGGGCTGGCTGAGCAGAGTGCTAGATTAGCAGAGTGTTGCCTGAGCAGAGTGCTTGCTTTGCAGAGTGTTGCCTGAGCAGAGTGCTCGCTGAGCAGAGTGTTGCCTGAGCAGAGCGCTAGCTGAGCAGAGTGCTAGCTGAGCAGAGCGCTGGCTGAGCAGAGTACTGGCTGAGCAGAGGGCTAGCTGAGCAGAGCACTGGCTGAGCAGAGTGCTGGCTGAGCAGAGTGCTAGCTGAGCAGAGTGCTAGCTGAGCAGAGTGTTGCCTGAGCAGAGTGCTTGCTGAGCAGAGTGCTGGCTGAGCAGAGGGCTAGCTGAGCAGACTGCTGTCTGAGCAGAGCGCTGGCTGATAGGAGCGCAGGCTGAGCAGAGCGCTGGCTGAGCAGAGTGCTAGCTGAGCAAAGTGCTAGCTGAGCAGAGCGCTGGCTGAGCAGAGTGCTAGGTGAGCAGAGCGCTGGCTGAGCAGAGTGCTAGCTGAGCAGAGCGCTGGCTGAGCAGAGTGCTGGTTGAGCAGAGTGCTAGCTGAGCAGAGCGCTGGCTGAGCAGAGTGCTTGCTGAGCAGAGCGCTAGCTGAGCAGAGCGCTGCCTGAGCAGAGTGCTTGCTGAGCAGAGTGCTAGATGAACAGAGTGCTGGCTGAGCAGAGTGCTTGCTGAGCAGAGCGCTAGCTGAGCAGAGCGCTACCTGAGCAGAATGCTAGCTGAGCAGAGTGCTGGGTGAGCAGAGCGCTAGCTGAGCAGAGTGCTTGCTGAGCAGAGTGCTGGCTGAGCAGAGTGCTAGCTGAGCAGAGTGCTAGCTGAGCAGAGCGCTGGCTGAGCAGAGCACTAGCTGAGCAGAGCGCTGGCTGAGCAGAGCGCTAGCTGAGCAGAGTGCTAGCTGAGCAGAGCGCTGGCTGAGCAGAGTGCTAGCTGAGCAGAGTGCTTGCTGAGCAGAGTACTAGCTGAGCAGAGTGCTAGCTGAGCAGAGCGCTATCTGAGCAGAGCGCTAGCTGAGCAGAGTTCTGGCTCAGATCAGTGCTTGCTGAGCAGAATACTAGCTGAGCAGAGTGCTAGTTGAGCAGAGTGGTAGCTGAGCAGAGTGCTAGCTGAGCAGAGTGCTGGCTGAGAAGAGTTGTGGCTTAGCAGAAGTCTAGCTGAGCAGAGCGCTGGCTGAGCAGAGTGCTAGCTGAGCAGAGCGCTGTCTGAGCAGATTGTTGCCTGACCAGAGTGCTTGCTGAGCAGAGTTCTAGCTGTGCAGAGCACTGGCTGAGCAGAGCGCTAGCTGAGCAGAGTGTTGCCTGAGCAGAGTGCTTGCTGAGCAGAGTGCTTGCTCAGCAGAGCGCTGGCTGAGCAGAGTGCTAGCTGAGCAGAGTGCTAGGTGAGCAGAGCGCTAGCTGAGCAGAGCACTGGCTGAGCAGAGCACTGGCTGAGCAGAGCGCTAGCTGAGCAGAGTGCTACCTGAGCAGAGTGCTAGCTGAGCAGAGCGCTGGCTGAGCAGAGCGCTTGCTGAGCAGAGCGCTGGCTGAGCAGAGTGTTGCCTGAGCAGAGTGCTTGCTGAGCAGAATGCTAGCTGAGCAGAGTGCTAGCTGAGCAGAGTGCTGGCTGAGCAGAGTGCTTGCTGAGCAGAGTGCTGGCTGAAAAGAGTGCTAGCTGAGCAGAGTGCTAGCTGAGCAGTGTGCTGGCTGAGCAGAGCGCTAGCTGAGCAGAGTTTTGCCTGAGCAGAGTGCTAGCTGAGCAGAGTGCTAGCTGAGCAGAGTTTTGCCTGAGCAGAGTGCTTCCTGAGCAGAGTGCTTGCTGAGCAGAGTGCTAGGTGAGCAGAGCGCTAGCTGAGCAGAGCACTGGATGAGCAGAGTGCTAGCTGAGCAGAGTGTTGCCTGAGCAGAGTGCTTGCTGAGCAGAGCACTAGCTGAGCAGAGTGCTACCTGAGCAGAGTGCTTGCTAAGCAGAGCGCTTGCTGAGCAGATTGCTAGCTGAGTAGAGCGCTAGCTGAGCAGAGGGCTGGCTGAGCAGAGTGCTAGATTAGCAGAGTGTTGCCTGAGCAGAGTGCTTGCTTTCAGAGTGTTGCCTGAGCAGAGTGCTAGCTGAGCAGAGCGCTAGCTGAGCAGTGTCCTTGCTCAGCAGAGTAGTGGCTGAGCAGAGTGCTGGCTGAGCAGAGCGCTGTCTGAGCAGAGTGCTTGCTGAGTAGAGTGCTAGCTGAGCAGAGCGCTGGCTGAGCAGAGTGCTTGCTGAGCAGAGTGTTAGGTGAGCAGAGTGCTTGCTGAGCAGAGTGCTGGCTGAGCAGAGTGCTGGCTGAGCAGAGCGCTTGCTGAGCAGAGTGCTAGCTGAGCAGAGTGCTAGCTGAGCAGAGCGCTAGCTGAGCAGAGCGCTGGCTGAGGAGAGTGCTGGCTGAGCAGAGTGCTAGCTGAGTGAGTGCTAGCTGAGCAGTCTGCTGGCTGAGCAGAGTGTTGCCTGAGCAGAGTGCTAGCTGAGCAGAGTGCTAGCTGAGCAGAGCGCTGGCTGAGCAGAGCGCTAGCTGAGCACAGCGCTGGCTAAGCAGAGTGTTGCCTGATCAGAGTGCTTGCTGAGCAGAGTTCTAGCTGAGCAGAGTGCTTGCTGAGCAGAGTGCTGTCTGAGCAGAGTGCTGGCTGAGCAGAGTGCTGGCTGAGCAGAGTGCTAGCTAAGCAGAGTGCTTGCTGAGCAGAGCGCTAGCTGAGCAGAGCGCTGGCTGAGCAAAGTGCTTGCTGAGCAGAGTACTAGCTGAGCAGAGTGCTAGCTGAGCAGAGCGCTAGCTGAGCAGAGCGCTATCTGAGCAGAATGCTGGCTCAGAACAGTGCTTGCTGAGCTGAGTACCAGCTGAGCAGAGTGGTGGCTGAGCAGAGCGCTGGCTTAGCAGACTGCTAGATGAGCAGAGTGCTTGCTGAGCAGAGTGCTAGCTGAGCAGAGTGCTAGCTGAGCAGAGCGCAAGCTGAGCAGAGTGCTTGCTGAGCAGAGTGTTGCCTGAGCAGAGCGCTAGCTGAGCAGAGCGCTAGCTGAGCAGAGCGCTGGCTGAGCAGAGTGCTAGCTGAGCAGAGTGCTTGCTCAGCAGAGTGCTAGCTGAGCAGAGTGCTGGCTGAGCAGAGTACTGGCTGAGCAGAGGGCTAGCTGAGCAGAGCACTGGCTGAGCAGAGTGCTGGCTGAGCAGAGTTCTAGGTGAGCAGAGTGCTAGCTGAGCAGAGTGTTGCCTGAGCAGAGTGCTTGCTGAGCAGAGTGCTGGCTGAGCAGAGGGCTAGCTGAGCAGACTGCTGGCTGAGCAGAGTGCTGGCTGATAGGAGCGCAGGCTGAGCAGAGCGCTGGCTGAGCAGAGTGCTAGCTGAGCAAAGTGCTAGCTGAGCAGAGCGCTGGCTGAGCAGAGTGCTAGGTGAGCAGAGCGCTGGCTGATAAGAGTGCTAGCTGAGCAGAGCGCTGGCTGAGCAGAGTGCTGGTTGAGCAGAGTGCTAGCTGAGCAGAGCGCTGGCTGAGCAGAGTGCTGGCTGAGCAGAGCGCTAGCTGAGCAGAGCGCTGCCTGAGCAGAGTGCTTGCTGAGCAGAGTGCTAGATGAACAGAGTGCTGGCTGAGCAGAGTGCTTGCTGAGCAGAGCGCTAGCTGAGCAGAGCGCTACCTGAGCAGAGTGCTAGCTGAGCAGAGTGCTTGCTGAAGCAGAGTGCTAGCTGAGCAGAGTTCTGGGTGAGCAGAGCGCTAGCTGAGCAGAGTGCTTGCTGAGCAGAGTGCAAGCTGAGCAGAGTGCTAGCTGAGCAGAGTGCTAGCTGAGCAGAGCGCTGGCTGAGCAGAGCACTAGCTGAGCAGAGCGCTGGCTGAGCAGAGCGCTAGCTGAGCAGAGTGCTAGCTGAGCAGAGCGCTGGCTGAGCAGAGCACTAGCTGAGCAGAGCGCTGGCTGAGCAGAGTGTTGCCTGAGCAGAGTGCTTGCTGAGCAGAGTACTAGCTGAGCAGAGCGATGGCTGAGCAGAGTGATAGCTGAGCAGAGCGCTGGCTGAGCAGAGTGCTAGCTGAGCAGAGTGCTAGCTGAGCAGAGCGCTATCTGAGCAGAGCGCTAGTTGAGCAGAGTTCTGGCTCAGATCAGTGCTTGCTGAGCAGAATACTAGCTGAGCAGAGTGCTAGTTGAGCAGAGTGCTAGCTGAGCAGAGTGCTTGCTGAGCAGAGTGCTGGCTGAGAAGAGTTGTGGCTTAGCAGAAGTCTAGCTGAGCAGAGCGCTGGCTGAGCAGAGTGCTAGCTGAGCAGAGCGCTGTCTGAGCAGATTGTTGCCTGAGCAGAGTGCTTGCTGAGCAGAGTGCTAGCTGTGCAGAGCGCTGGCTGATCAGAGCGCTGTCTGAGCAGAGTGCTGGCTGAGCAGAGTGCTTGCTGAGCAGAGTGCTTGCTCAGCAGAGCGCTGGCTGAGCAGAGTGCTAGCTGAGCAGAGTGCTAGGTGAGCAGAGCGCTAGCTGAGCAGAGCACTGGCTGAGCAGAGCACTGGCTGAGCAGAGCGCTAGCTGAGCAGAGTGCTACCTGAGCAGAGTGCTAGCTGAGCAGAGCGCTGGCTGAGCAGAGCGCTTGCTGAGCAGAGCGCTGGCTGAGCAGAGTGTTGCCTGAGCAGAGTGCTTGCTGAGCAGAATGCTAGCTGAGCAGAGTGCTAGCTGAGCAGAGTGCTGGCTGAGCAGAGTGCTTGCTGAGCAGAGTGCTGGCTGAAAAGTGTGCTAGCTGAGCAGAGTGATAGCTGAGCAGAGCGCTGGCTGAGCAGAGCGCTAGCTGAGCAGAGTGCTAGCTGAGCAGAGTGCTAGCTGAGCAGAGCGCTGGCTGAGCAGAGGGATAGCTGAGCAGAGCGCTGGCTGAGCAGAGTGTTGCCTGAGCAGAGTGCTTGCTGAGCACAGTGCTAGCTGAGCAGAGCGCTGGCTGAGCAGAGTGCTAGCTGAGCAGAGCGCTGGCTGAGCAGAGTGCTTGCTGAGCAGAGTGCTAGCTGAGCAGAGTGCTGGCTGAGCAGAATGCTGGCTGAGCAGAGCGCTAGCTGAGCAGAGTACTGGCTGAACAGAGTGCTAGCTGAGCAGAGTGTTGCCTGAGCAGAGTGCTTAATGAGCAGAATGCTGGCTGAGCAGAGGGCTAGCTGAGCAGAGCGCTTGCTGAGCAGAGTGCTTGCTGAGCAGAGCGCTGGCTGAGCAGAGCGCTGGCTGAGCAGAGTGCTAGCTGAGCAAAGTGCTAGCTGAGCAGAGTGCTGGCTAAGCAGAGTGCTAGCTGAGCAGAGTGCTGGCTGATCAGAGTGCTAGCTGAGCAGAGCGCTGGCTGAGCAGAGTGCTGGCTGAGCAGAGTGCTTGCTGAGCAGAGCGCTAGCTGAGCAGAGCGCTAGCTGAGCAGAGTGTTGCCTGAGCAGAGTGCTAGCTGTGCAGAGCGCTGGCTGAGCAGAGCTCTCGCTGAGCAGAGCGCTAGCTGAGCAGAGTTTTGCCTGAGCAGAGCGCTGGCTGAGCAGAGTGCTGGCTGAGCAGAGTGCTAGATGAGCAGAGTGCTAGCTGAGCAGAGCACTGGCTGAGCAGAGTGCTAGCTGAGCAGAGCGCTGGCTGAGCAGAGTGCTTGCTGAGCAGAGTGCTAGCTGAGCAGAGTGCTTGCTGAGCAGAGTGCTGGCTGAGCAGAGCGCTAGATGAGCAGAGCGCTAGCTGAGCAGAGCGCTGGCTGAGCAGAGCGCTAGCTGAGCAGAGCGCTGCCTGAGCAGAGTGCTTGCTGAGCAGAGTGCTAGCTGAACAGAGTGCTGGCTGAACAGAGTGCTTGCTGAGCAGAGCGCTAGGTGAGCAGAGCGCTACCTGAGCAGAGTGCTAGCTGAGCAGAGTGATTGCTGAGCAGAGTGCTGGCTGAGCAGAGTGCTAGCTGAGCAGAGTGCTGGCTGAGCAGAGCGCTGGCTGAGCAGAGTGCTAGCTGAGCAGAGCGCTGCTGAGCAGAGTGCTAGCTGAGCAGAGCGCTGGCTGAGCAGAGTGCTTGCTGAGCAGAGTGCTAGCTGAGCAGAGTGCTAGCTGAGCACAGCGCTGGCTGAGCAGAGTGCTTGCTGAGCAGAGCGGTGGCTGAGCAGATCGCTAGCTGAGCAGAGTGCTGGCTCAGAACAGTGCTTGCTGAGCAGAATACTAGCTGAGCAGAGTGCTAGTTGAGCAGAGTACTAGCTGAGCAGAGTGCTTGCTGAGCAGAGTGCTGGCTGAGAAGAGTTGTGGCTTAGCAGAGGGCTACTTGAGCAGAGTGCTGGCTCAGTAGAGTGCTAGCTGAGCAGAGTGCTAGCTGAGCAGAGTGCTAGCTGAGCAGACCGCTGGCTGAGCAGAGGGCTAGCTGAGCAGAGCGCTGGCTGAGCAGAGTGTTGCCTGAGCAGAGTGCTTGCTGAGCACAGTGCTAGCTGAGCAGAGCGCTGGCTGAGCAGAGTGCTAGCTGAGCAGAGCGCTGGCTGAGCAGAGTGCTTGCTGAGCAGAGTACTAGCTGAGCAGAGTGCTGGCTGAGCAGAGTGTTGCCTGAGCAGAGTGCTTAATGAGCAGAATGCTGGCTGAGCAGAGGGCTAGCTGAGCAGAGTGCTGGCTGAGCAGAGCGCTGGCTGAGCACAATGCTGGCTGAGCAGAGCGCTGGCTGAGCAGAGTGCTAGCTGAGCAAAGTGCTAGCTGAGCAGAGTGCTGGCTGAGCAGAGTACTAGGTGAGCAGAGCGCTGGCTAAGCAGAGTGCTAGCTGAGCAGAGTGCTGGCTGATCAGAGTGCTAGCTGAGCAGAGCGTTGCCTGAGCAGAGTGCTGGCTGAGCAGAGTGCTTGCTGAGCAGAGTGCTAGCTGAGCAGAGCGCTAGCTGTGCAGAGCGCTGGCTGAGTAGAGCTCTCGCTGAGCAGAGTGCTGGCTGAGCAGAGTGCTTGCTCAGCAGAGCGCTGGCTGAGCAGAGTGCTGGCTGAGCAGAGTGCTAGATGAGCAGAGCGCTAGCTGAGCAGAGCGCTGGCTGAGCAGAGTGCTAGCTGAGCAGAGCGCTGCCTGAGCAGAGTGCTTGCTGAGCAGAGTGCTAGCTGAGCAGAGTGCTTGCTGAGCAGAGTGCTGGCTGAGCAGAGCGCTAGATGAGCAGAGCGCTAGCTGAGCACAGCGCTGGCTGAGCAGAGTGCTAGCTGAGCAGAGTGCTTGCTGAGCAGAGTGCTGGCTGAAAAGAGTTCTGGCTGAGCAGAGTGCTAGCTGAGCAGAGTGCTTGCTGAGCAGAGTGCTGGCTGAGCAGAGTGCTAGCTGAGCAGAGTGCTAGCTGAGCAGAGCGCTGGCTGAGCAGAGTGCTAGCTGAGCAGAGTGCTGGCTGAGCAGAGCGCTGGCTGAGCAGAGTGCTAGCTGAGCAGAGCGCTGGCTGAGCAGAGTGGTTGCTGAGCAGAGTGCTAGCTGAGCAGAGTGCTTGCTGAGCAGAGTGCTAGCTGAGCAGAGTGCTAGCTGAGCAGAGTGCTGGCTGAGCAGAGTGCTAGCTGAGCAGAGTGCTTGCTGAGCAGAGTGCTAGCTGAGCAGAGTGCTGGTTGAGCAGAGTGCTAGCTGAGCAGAGTGCTTGCTGAGCAGAGTGCTGGCTGAGCAGAGTGCTAGCTGAGCAGAGTGCTAGCTGAGCAGAGCGCTGGCTGAGCAGAGTTCTAGCTGAGCAGAGTGCTGGCTGAGCAGAGCGCTGGCTGAGCAGAGCGCTAGCTGAGCAGAGCGCTGGCTGAGCAGAGTGTTTGCTGAGCAGAGTGCTAGCTGAGCAGAGTGCTAGCTGAGCACAGCGATGGCTGAGCAGAGTGCTTGCTGAGCAGAGCGGTGGCTGAGCAGATCGCTAGCTGAGCAGAGTGCTGGCTCAGAACAGTGCTTGCTGAGCAGAATACTAGCTGAGCAGAGTGCTAGTTGAGCAGAGTGCTAGCTGAGCAGAGTGCTTCCTGAGCAGAGTGCTGGCTGAGAAGAGTTTTGGCTTAGCAGAGGGCTAGTTGAGCAGAGCGCTGGCTCAGTATAGTGCTAGCTGAGCAGAGCGCTGTCTGAGCAGAGTGCTTGCTGAGCAGAGTGCTTACTCAGCAGAGCGCTGGCTGAGCAGAGCGCTAGCTGAGCAGAGTGCTAGGTGAGCAGAGCGCTAGCTGAGCAGAGCACTGGCTGAGCAGAGTGCTGGCTGAGCAGAGTGCTAGCTGAGTGAGTGCTGGCTGAGCAGAGTGCTGGCTGAGCAGAGTGCTAGCTAAGCTGAGTGCTTGCTGAGCAGAGCGCTAGCTGAGAAGAGCGCTGGCTCAGCAGAGTGCTTGCTGAGCAGAGTACTAGCTGAGCAGAGTGCTAGCTGAGCAGAGCGCTAGCTGAGCAGAGCGCTAGCTGAGCAGAGTGCTGGCTCAGAACAGTGCTTGCTGAGCAGAGTACTAGCTGAGCAGAGTGGTGGCTGAGCAGAGCACTGGCTGAGCAGAGTGCTAGTTGAGCAGAGTGCTGGCTGAGCAGAGTGCTGGCTGAGCAGAGTTCTGGCTGAGCAGAGGGCTAGCTGAGCAGAGCGCTGGCTGAGCAGAGCGCTGGCTGAGCAGAGTTCTGGCTGAGCAGAGGGCTAGCTGAGCAGAGCGCTGGCTGAGCAGAGCGCTAGCTGAGCAGAGTGCTGGCTGAGCAGAGTGCTAGCTGAGCAGAGTGCTGGTTGAGCAGACTGCTAGCTGAGTGAGTGCTAGCTGAGCAGAGCCCTGGCTTAGCAGAGCGCTAGCTGAGCAGAGCGCTGGCTGAGCAGAGTGTTGCCTGAGCAGAGTGCTTGCTGAGCAGAGTGCTAGCTGAGCAGAGTGCTAGCTGAGCAGAGTGCTGGCTGAGCAGAGTGCTGGCTGAGCAGAGTGCTTGCTGAGCAGAGTGCTGGTTGAGCAGAGTGCTAGCTGAGTGAGTGCTAGCTGAGCAGAGCCCTGGCTTAGCAGAGCGCTAGCTGAGCAGAGCGCTGGCTGAGCAGAGTGTTGCCTGAGCAGAGTGCTTGCTGAGCAGAGTGCTAGCTGAGCAGAGTGCTAGCTGAGCAGAGTGCTGGCTGAGCAGAGTGCTGGCTGAGCAGAGTGCTTGCTGAGCAGAGTGCTGGTTGAGCAGAGTGCTAGCTGAGCAGAGCGCTGGCTGAGCAGAGTGCTAGCTGAGCAGAGCGCTAGATGAGCAGAGTGCTAGCTGAGCAGAGTGCTAGCTGAGCAGAGCGCTGGCTGGGCAGAGCACTAGCTGAGCAGAGCGCTGGCTGAGCAGAGTGCTGGCTGAGCAGAATGCTGGCTGAGCAGAGCGCTAGCTGAGCAGAGTACTGGCTGAACAGAGTGCTAGCTGAGCAGAGTGTTGCCTGAGCAGAGTGCTTGCTGAGCAGAGCGCTGGCTGAGCAGAGGGCTAGCTGAGCAGAGTGCTGGCTGAGCAGAGCACTGGCTGATCAGAGCACTGGCTGAGCAGAGCGCTGGCTGAGCAGAGTGCTAGCTGAGCAAAGTGCTAGCTGAGCAGAGTGCTGGCTGATCAGAGTGCTAGCTGAGCAGAGTGCTAGGTGAGCAGAGCGCTAGCTGAGCAGAGTGTTGCCTGAGCAGAGTGATAGCTGAGCAGAGTGCTGGCTGAGCAGAGTGCTTGCTGAGCAGACTGCTTGCTGAGCAGAGTGCTAGCTGTGCAGAGCACTGGCTGAGCAGAGCTCTCGCTGAGCAGAGTGCTGGCTGAGCAGAGTGCTAGATGAGCAGAGCGCTAGCTGAGCAGAGCGCTGCCTGAGCAGAGTGCTTGCTGAGCAGAGTGCTAGCTGAGCAGAGCGCTGGCTGAGCAGAGTGCTGGCTGAGCAGAGTGCTAGATGAGCAGAGCGCTAGCTGAGCAGAGCGCTGGCTGAGCAGAGCGCTAGCTGAGCAGAGCACTGCCTGAGCAGAGTGCTTGTTGAACAGAGTGCTGGCTGAGCAGAGTGCTTGCTGAGCAGAGCGCTAGGTGAGCAGAGCGCTAGCTGAGCAGAGTGCTAGCTCAGCAGAGTGCTTGCTGAGCAGAGTGCTAGCTGAGCAGAGTGCTGTCTGAGCAGAGTGCTGGTTGAACAGAGTGCTTGCTGAGCAGAGTGCTAGCTGAACAGAGTGCTGGCTGAGAAGAGTGCTTGCTGAGCAGAGCGCTAGGTGAGCAGAGCGCTAGGTGAGCAGAGTGCTAGCTGAGCAGAGTGCTTGCTGAGCAGAGTGCTAGCTGAGCAGAGTCTTCCCTGAGCTGAGTGCTTGCTGAGCAGAGTGCTTGCTCAGCAGAGCGCTGGCTGAGCAGAGCGCTAGCTGAGCAGAGTGCTAGGTGAGCAGAGCGCTAGCTGAGCAGAGCACTGGCTGAGCAGAGTGCTGGCTGAGCAGAGGGCTAGCTGAGTGAGTGCTGGCTGAGCAGAGTGCTGGCTGAGCAGAGTGCTAGCTAAGCAGAGTGCTTGCTGAGCAGAGCGCTAGCTGAGAAGAGCGCTGGCTGAGCAGAGTGCTGGCTGAGCAGAGTACTAGCTGAGCAAAGTGCTAGCTGAGCAGAGCGCTAGCTGAGCAGAGCGCTAGCTGAGCAGAGTGCTGGCTCAGAACGGTGCTTGCTGAGCAGAGTACTAGCTGAGCAGAGTGGTGGCTGAGCAGAGTTCTGGCTGAGCAGAGGGCTAGCTGAGCAGAGCGCTGGCTGAGCAGAGCGCTGGCTGGGCAGAGTTCTGGCTGAGCAGAGGGCTAGCTGAGCAGAGCGCTGGCTGAGCAGAGCGCTAGCTGAGCAGAGTGCTGGCTGAGCAGAGTGCTAGCTGAGTGAGTGCTAGCTGAGCAGTCTGCTGGCTGAACAGAGCGCTACCTGAGCAGAGTGCTAGCTGAGCAGAGTGCTGGCTGAGCAGAGTGCTAGATGAGCAGAGCGCTAGCTGAGCATAGCACTGGCTGAGCAGAGTGCTAGCTGAGCAGAGCGCTGGCTGAGCAGAGTGCTTGCTGAGCAGAGCGCTAGCTGAGCAGAGTGCTTGCTGAGCAGAGTGCTTGCTCAGCAGAGTGCTGGCTGAGCAGAGCGCTAGCTGAGCAGAGCGCTGCCTGAGCAGAGTGCTTGCTGAGCAGAGTGCTAGCTGAAGAGAGTGCTTGCTGAACAGAGTGCTTGCTGAGCAGAGCGCTAGGTGAGCAGAGCGCTACCTGAGCAGAGTACTAGCTGAGCAGAGTGCTTGCTGAGCAGAGTGCTAGCTGAGCAGAGTGGTATGTGAGCAGAGTTCTAGCTGAGCAGAGTGATTGCTGAGCAGAGTGCTGGCTGAGCAGAGTGCTAGCTGAGCAGAGTGCTGGCTGAGCAGAGCGCTGGCTGAGCAGAGTGCTAGCTGAGCAGAGCGCTGCTTAGCAGAGCGCTAGCTGAGCAGAGCGCTGGCTGAGCAGAGTGCTTGCTGAGCAGAGTGCTAGCTGAGCAGAGTGCTTGCTGAGCACAGCGATGGCTGAGCAGAGTGCTTGCTGAGCAGAGCGGTGGCTGAGCAGATCGCTAGCTGAGCAGAGTGCTGGCTCAGAACAGTGCTTGCTGAGCAGAATACTAGCTGAGCAGAGTGCTAGTTGAGCAGAGTACTAGCTGAGCAGAGTGCTTGCTGAGCAGAGTGCTGGCTGAGAAGAGTTGTGGCTTAGCAGAGGCTACTTGAGCAGAGTGCTGGCTCAGTAGAGTGCTAGCTGAGCAGAGTGCTAGCTGAGCAGAGCGCTAGCTGAGCAGAGCGCTGGCTGAGCAGAGCGCTAGCTGAGCAGAGCGCTGGCTGAGCAGAGTGTTGCCTGAGCAGAGTGCTTGCTGAGCAGAGTGCTAGCTGAGCAGAGCGCTAGCTGAGCAGAGTGCTAGCTGAGCAGAGCGCTGGCTGAGCAGAGTGCTTGCTGAGCAGAGTACTAGCTGAGCAGAGT
This sequence comes from Morus bassanus, assembly GCA_031468815.1. Taxonomy (NCBI): domain Eukaryota; kingdom Metazoa; phylum Chordata; class Aves; order Suliformes; family Sulidae; genus Morus; species Morus bassanus. The sequence continues at coordinate 20,874 of JAVHSO010000207.1, forward strand.
GGTGGCTGAGCAGAATGCTGGCAGAGCAGAGCGCTAGCTGAGCAGAGTACTGGCTGAACAGAGTGCTAGCTGAGCAGAGTGTTGCCTGAGCAGAGTGCTTAATGAGCAGAATGCTGGCTGAGCAGAGGGCTAGCTGAGCAGAGTGCTGGCTGAGCAGAGCGCTGGCTGAGCAGAGTGCTGGCTGAGCAGAGCGCTGGCTGAGCAGAGTGCTAGCTGAGCAAAGTGCTAGCTGAGCAGAGTGCTGGCTGAGCAGAGTGCTAGGTGAGCAGAGCGCTGGCTAAGCAGAGTGCTAGCAGAGCAGAGTGCTGGCTGATCAGAGTGCTAGCTGAGCAGAGCGTTGCCTGAGCAGAGTGCTGGCTGAGCAGAGTGCTAGATGAGCAGAGTGCTAGCTGAGCAGAGCGCTAGCTGTGCAGAGCGCTGGCTGAGTAGAGCTCTCGCTGAGCAGAGTGCTGGCTGAGCAGAGTGCTAGCTGTGCAGAGCGCTGGCTGAGCAGAGCGCTGTCTGAGCAGGAGTGGCTGGCTGAGCAGAGTGCTTGCTGAGCAGAGTGCTTGCTCAGCAGAGCGCTGGCTGAGCAGAGTGCTAGCTGAGCAGAGTGCTAGGTGAGCAGAGCGCTAGCTGAGCAGAGCACTGGCTGAGCAGAGCACTGGCTGAGCAGAGCGCTAGCTGAGCAGAGTGCTACCTGAGCAGAGTGCTAGCTGAGCAGAGCGCTGGCTGAGCAGAGCGCTTGCTGAGCAGAGCGCTGGCTGAGCAGAGTGTTGCCCTGAGCAGAGTGCTTGCTGAGCAGAATGCTAGCTGAGCAGAGTGCTAGCTGAGCAGAGTGCTGGCTGAGCAGAGTGCTTGCTGAGCAGAGTGCTGGCTGAAAAGTGTGCTAGCTGAGCAGAGTGATAGCTGAGCAGAGCGCTGGCTGAGCAGAGCGCTAGCTGAGCAGAGTGCTAGCTGAGCAGAGTGCTAGCTGAGCAGAGCGCTGGCTGAGCAGAGGGATAGCTGAGCAGAGCGCTGGCTGAGCAGAGTATTGCCTGAGCAGAGTGCTAGCTGAGCAGAGTGCTGGCTGAGCAGAATGCTGGCTGAGCAGAGCGCTAGCTGAGCAGAGTACTGGCTGAGCAGAGTGCTAGCTGAGCAGACTGCTGGCTGAGCAGAGTGCTTAATGAGCAGAATGCTGGCTGAGCAGAGGGCTAGCTGAGCAGAGCGCTTGCTGAGCAGAGTGCTTGCTGAGCAGAGCGCTGGGCTGAGCAGAGCGCTGGCTGAGCAGAGTGCTAGCTGAGCAAAAGTGCTAGCTGAGCAGAGTGCTGGCTAAGCAGAGTGCTAGCTGAGCAGAGTGCTGGCTGATCAGAGTGCTAGCTGAGCAGAGCGCTGGCTGAGCAGAGTGCTGGCTGAGCAGAGTGCTTGCTGAGCAGAGCGCTAGCTGAGCAGAGCGCTAGCTGAGCAGAGTGTTGCCTGAGCAGAGTGCTAGCTGTGCAGAGCGGCTGGCTAAGCAGAGCTCTCGCTGAGGCAGAGTGCTGGCTGAGCAGAGTGCTAGCTGAGCAGAGCGCTGGCTGAGCAGAGTGCTGGCTGAGCAGAGTGCTAGATGAGCAGAGTGCTAGCTGAGCAGAGCACTGGCTGAGCAGAGTGCTAGCTGAGCAGAGCGCTGGCTGAGCAGAGTGCTTGCTGAGCAGAGTGCTAGCTGAGCAGAGTGCTTGCTGAGCAGAGTGCTGGCTGAGCAGAGCGCTAGATGAGCAGAGCGCTAGCTGAGCAGAGCGCTGGCTGAGCAGAGCGCTAGCTGAGCAGAGCGCTGCCTGAGCAGAGTGCTTGCTGAGCAGAGTGCTAGCTGAACAGAGTGCTGGCTGAACAGAGTGCTTGCTGAGCAGAGCGCTAGGTGAGCAGAGCGCTACCTGAGCAGAGTGCTAGCTGAGCAGAGTGATTGCTGAGCAGAGTGCTGGCTGAGCAGAGTGCTAGCTGAGCAGGAGTGCTGGCTGAGCAGAGCGCTGGCTGAGCAGAGTGCTAGCTGAGCAGAGCGCTGCTGAGCAGAGTGCTAGCTGAGCAGAGCGCTGGCTGAGCAGAGTGCTTGCTGAGCAGAGTGCTAGCTGAGCAGAGTGCTAGCTGAGCACAGCGATGGCTGAGCAGAGTGCTTGCTGAGCAGAGCGGTGGCTGAGCAGATCGCTAGCTGAGCAGAGTGCTGGCTCAGAACAGTGCTTGCTGAGCAGAATACTAGCTGAGCAGAGTGCTAGTTGAGCAGAGTACTAGCTGAGCAGAGTGCTTGCTGAGCAGAGTGCTGGCTGAGAAGAGTTGTGGCTTAGCAGTGGGCTCCTTGAGCAGAGTGCTGGCTCAGTAGAGTGCTAGCTGAGCAGAGTGCTAGCTGAGCAGAGTGCTAGCTGAGCAGACCGCTGGCTGAGCAGAGGGCTAGCTGAGCAGAGCGCTGGCTGAGCAGAGTGTTGCCTGAGCAGAGTGCTTGCTGAGCACAGTGCTAGCTGAGCAGAGCGCTGGCTGAGCAGAGTGCTAGCTGAGCAGAGCGCTGGCTGAGCAGAGTGCTTGCTGAGCAGAGTACTAGCTGAGCAGAGTGCTGGCTGAGCAGAGTGTTGCCTGAGCAGAGTGCTTAATGAGCAGAAAGCTGGCTGAGCAGAGGGCTAGCTGAGCAGAGTGCTGGCTGAGCAGAGCGCTGGCTGAGCACAATGCTGGCTGAGCAGAGCGCTGGCTGAGCAGAGTGCTAGCTGAGCAAAGTGCTAGCTGAGCAGAGTGCTGGCTGAGCAGAGTGCTAGGTGAGCAGAGCGCTGGCTAAGCAGGAGTGCTAGCTGAGCAGAGTGCTGGCTGATCAGAGTGCTAGCTGAGCAGAGCGTTGCCTGAGCAGAGTGCTGGCTGAGCAGAGTGCTTGCTGAGCAGAGTGCTAGCTGAGCAGAGCGCTAGCTGTGCAGAGCGCTGGCTGAGTAGAGCTCTCGCTGAGCAGGAGTGCTGGCTGAGCAGAGTGCTAGCTGAGCAGGAGCGCTGGCTGAGCAGAGTGCTGGCTGAGCAGAGTGCTAGATGAGCAGAGCGCTAGCTGAGCAGAGCGCTGGCTGAGCAGAGTGCTAGCTGAGCAGAGCGCTGCCTGAGCAGAGTGCTTGCTGAGCAGAGTGCTAGCTGAGCAGAGTGCTTGCTGAGCAGAGTGCTGGCTGAGCAGAGCGCTAGATGAGCAGAGCGCTAGCTGAGCACAGCGCTGGCTGAGCAGAGTGCTAGCTGAGCAGAGTGCTTGCTGAGCAGAGTGCTGGCTGAAAAGAGTTCTGGCTGAGCAGAGTGCTAGCTGAGCAGAGTGCTTGCTGAGCAGAGTGCTGGCTGAGCAGAGTGCTAGCTGAGCAGAGTGCTAGCTGAGCAGAGCGCTGGCTGAGCAGAGTGCTAGCTGAGCAGAGTGCTGGCTTAGCAGAGCGCTGGGCTGAGCAGAGTGCTAGCTGAGCAGAGCGCTGGCTGAGCAGAGTGTTTGCTGAGCAGAGTGCTAGCTGAGCAGAGTGCTTGCTGAGCAGAGTGCTAGCTGAGCAGAGTGCTAGCTGAGCAGAGTGCTGGCTGAGCAGAGTGCTAGCTGAGCAGAGTGCTTGCTGAGCAGAGTGCTAGCTGAGCAGAGTGCTGGTTGAGCAGAGTGCTAGCTGAGCAGAGTGCTTGCTGAGCAGAGTGCTGGCTGAGCAGAGTGCTAGCTGAGCAGAGTTCTAGCTGAGCAGAGCGCTGGCTGAGCAGAGTTCTAGCTGAGCAAGAGTGCTGGCTGAGCAGAGCGCTGGCTGAGCAGAGCGCTAGCTGAGCAGAGCGCTGGCTGAGCAGAGTGTTTGCTGAGCAGAGTGCTAGCTGAGCAGAGTGCTAGCTGAGCACAAGCGATGGCTGAGCAGAGTGCTTGCTGAGCAGAGCGGTGGCTGAGCAGATCGCTAGCTGAGCAGAGTGCTGGCTCAGAACAGTGCTTGCTGAGCAGAATACTAGCTGAGCAGAGTGCTAGTTGAGCAGAGTGCTAGCTGAGCAGAGTGCTTCCTGAGCAGAGTGCTGGCTGAGAAGAGTTTTGGCTTAGCAGAGGGCTAGTTGAGCAGAGCGCTGGCTGAGCAGAGTGCTAGCTGAGCAGAGCGCTGGCTGATCAGAGTGCTAGCTGAGCAGAGTGCTAGCTGAGCAGAGTGCTGGCTGAGCAGACTAGGTGAGCAGAGCGCTAGCTGAGCAGAGCACTGGCTGAGCAGAGTGCTGGCTGAGCAGAGTGCTAGCTGAGTGAGTGCTGGCTGAGCAGAGTGCTGGCTGAGCAGAGTGCTAGCTAAGCTGAGTGCTTGCTGAGCAGAGCGCTAGCTGAGAAGTGCGCTGGCTGAGCAGAGTGCTTGCTGAGCAGAGTACTAGCTGAGCAGAGTGCTAGCTGAGCAGAGCGCTAGCTGAGCAGAGCGCTAGCTGAGCAGAGTGCTGGCTCAGAACAGTGCTTGCTGAGCAGAGTACTAGCTGAGCAGAGTGGTGGCTGAGCAGAGCACTGGCTGAGCAGAGTGCTAGTTGAGCAGAGTGCTGGCTGAGCAGAGTGCTGGCTGAGCAGAGTTCTGGCTGAGCAGAGGGCTAGCTGAGCAGAGCGCTGGCTGAGCAGAGCGCTGGCTGAGCAGAGTTCTGGCTGAGCAGAGGGCTAGCTGAGCAGAGCGCTGGCTGAGCAGAGCGCTAGCTGAGCAGAGTGCTGGCTGAGCAGAGTGCTAGCTGAGTGAGTGCTAGCTGAGCAGACTGCTAGCTGAGCAGAGTGCTGGTTGAGCAGACTGCTAGCTGAGTGAGTGCTAGCTGAGCAGAGTGCTGGCTTAGCAGAGCGCTAGCTGAGCAGAGCGCTGGCTGAGCAGAGTGTTGCCTGAGCAGAGTGCTTGCTGAGCAGAGTGCTAGCTGAGCAGAGTGCTAGCTGAGCAGAGTGCTGGCTGAGCAGAGTGCTGGCTGAGCAGAGTGCTTGCTGAGCAGAGTGCTGGTTGAGCAGAGTGCTAGCTGAGCAGAGCGCTGGCTGAGCAGAGTGCTAGCTGAGCAGAGCGCTAGATGAGCAGAGTGCTAGCTGAGCAGAGTGCTAGCTGAGCAGAGCGCTGGCTGGGCAGAGCACTAGCTGAGCAGAGTGCTGGCTGAGCAGAGTGCTGGCTGAGCAGAATGCTGGCTGAGCAGAGCGCTAGCTGAGCAGAGTACTGGCTGAACAGAGTGCTTGCTGAGCAGAGCGCTGGCTGAGCAGAGGGCTAGCTGAGCAGAGTGCTGGCTGAGCAGAGCACTGGCTGATCAGAGCACTGGCTGAGCAGAGCGCTGGCTGAGCAGAGTGCTAGCTGAGCAAAGTGCTAGCTGAGCAGAGTGCTGGCTGATCAGAGTGCTAGCTGAGCAGAGTGCTAGGTGAGCAGAGCGCTAGCTGAGCAGAGTGTTGCCTGAGCAGAGTGATAGCTGAGCAGAGTGCTGGCTGAGCAGAGTGCTTGCTGAGCAGACTGCTTGCTGAGCAGAGTGCTAGCTGTGCAGAGCACTGGCTGAGCAGAGCTCTCGCTGAGCAGAGTGCTGGCTGAGCAGAGTGCTAGATGAGCAGAGCACTAGCTGAGCAGAGCGCTGCCTGAGCAGAGTGCTTGCTGAGCAGAGTGCTAGCTGAGCAGAGCGCTGGCTGAGCAGAGTGCTGGCTGAGCAGAGTGCTAGATGAGCAGAGCGCTAGCTGAGCAGAGCGCTGGCTGAGCAGAGCGCTAGCTGAGCAGAGCACTGCCTGAGCAGAGTGCTTGTTGAACAGAGTGCTGGCTGAGCAGAGTGCTTGCTGAGCAGAGCGCTAGGTGAGCAGAGCGCTAGCTGAGCAGAGTGCTAGCTGAGCAGAGTGCTTGCTGAGCAGAGTGCTAGCTGAGCAGAGTGCTGTCTGAGCAGAGTGCTGGTTGAACAGAGTGCTTGCTGAGCAGAGTGCTAGCTGAACAGAGTGCTGGCTGAGAAGAGTGCTTGCTGAGCAGAGCGCTAGGTGAGCAGAGCGCTAGGTGAGCAGAGTGCTAGCTGAGCAGAGTGCTTGCTGAGCAGAGTGCTAGCTGAGCAGAGTCTTCCCTGAGCTGAGTGCTTGCTGAGCAGAGTGCTTGCTCAGCAGAGCGCTGGCTGAGCAGAGCGCTAGCTGAGCAGAGTGCTAGGTGAGCAGAGCGCTAGCTGAGCAGAGCACTGGCTGAGCAGAGTGCTGGCTGAGCAGAGGGCTAGCTGAGTGAGTGCTGGCTGAGCAGAGTGCTGGCTGAGCAGAGTGCTAGCTAAGCAGAGTGCTTGCTGAGCAGAGCGCTAGCTGAGAAGAGCGCTGGCTGAGCAGAGTGCTGGCTGAGCAGAGTACTAGCTGAGCAAAGTGCTAGCTGAGCAGAGCGCTAGCTGAGCAGAGCGCTAGCTGAGCAGAGTGCTGGCTCAGAACAGTGCTTGCTGAGCAGAGTACTAGCTGAGCAGAGTGGTGGCTGAGCAGAGTTCTGGCTGAGCAGAGGGCTAGCTGAGCAGAGCGCTGGCTGAGCAGAGTGCTGGCTGAGCAGAGTTCTGGCTGAGCAGAGGGCTAGCTGAGCAGAGCGCTGGCTGAGCAGAGCGCTAGCTGAGCAGAGTGCTGGCTGAGCAGAGTGCTAGCTGAGTGAGTGCTAGCTGAGCAGTCTGCTGGCTGAACAGAGCGCTACCTGAGCAGAGTGCTAGCTGAGCAGAGTGCTGGCTGAGCAGAGTGCTAGATGAGCAGAGCGCTAGCTGAGCATAGCACTGGCTGAGCAGAGTGCTAGCTGAGCAGAGCGCTGGCTGAGCAGAGTGCTTGCTGAGCAGAGCGCTAGCTGAGCAGAGTGCTTGCTGAGCAGAGTGCTGGCTGAGCAGAGCGCTAGCTGAGCAGAGCGCTGCCTGAGCAGAGTGCTTGCTGAGCAGAGTGCTACCTGAAGAGAGTGCTTGCTGAACAGAGTGCTTGCTGAGCAGAGCGCTAGGTGAGCAGAGCGCTACCTGAGCAGAGTACTAGCTGAGCAGAGTGCTTGCTGAGCAGAGTGCTAGCTGAGCAGAGTGCTTGCTGAGCAGAGTGCTAGCTGAGCAGAGTGATTGCTGAGCAGAGTGCTGGCTGAGCAGAGTGCTAGCTGAGCAGAGTGCTGGCTGAGCAGAGCGCTGGCTGAGCAGAGTGCTAGCTGAGCAGAGCGCTGCTTAGCAGAGCGCTAGCTAAGCAGAGCGCTGGCTGAGCAGAGTGCTTGCTGAGCAGAGTGCTAGCTGAGCAGAGTGCTTGCTGAGCACAGCGATGGCTGAGCAGAGTGCTTGCTGAGCAGAGCGGTGGCTGAGCAGATCGCTAGCTGAGCAGAGTGCTGGCTCAGAACAGTGCTTGCTGAGCAGAATACTAGCTAGCAGAGTGCTAGTTGAGCAGAGTACTAGCTGAGCAGAGTGCTTGCTGAGCAGAGTGCTGGCTGAGAAGAGTTGTGGCTTAGCAGAGGGCTACTTGAGCAGAGTGCTGGCTCAGTAGAGTGCTAGCTGAGCAGAGTGCTAGCTGAGCAGAGCGCTAGCTGAGCAGAGCGCTGGCTGAGCAGAGGGCTAGCTGAGCAGAGCGCTGGCTGAGCAGAGTGTTGCCTGAGCAGAGTGCTTGCTGAGCAGAGTGCTAGCTGAGCAGAGCGCTGGCTGAGCAGAGTGCTTGCTGAGCAGAGTACTAGCTGAGCAGAGTGGTGGCTGAGCAGAATGCTGGCTGAGCAGAGCGCTAGCTGAGCAGAGTACTGGCTGAACAGAGTGCTAGCTGAGCAGAGTGTTGCCTGAGCAGAGTGCTTAATGAGCAGAATGCTGGCTGAGCAGAGGGCTAGCTGAGCAGAGTGCTGGCTGAGCAGAGCGCTGGCTGAGCAGAGTGCTGGCTGAGCAGAGCGCTGGCTGAGCAGAGTGCTAGCTGAGCAAAGTGCTAGCTGAGCAGAGTGCTGGCTGAGCAGAGTGCTAGGTGAGCAGAGCGCTGGCTAAGCAGAGTGCTAGCTGAGCAGAGTGCTGGCTGATCAGAGTGCTAGCTGAGCAGAGCGTTGCCTGAGCAGAGTGCTGGCTGAGTAGAGTGCTAGATGAGCAGAGTGCTAGCTGAGCAGAGCGCTAGCTGTGCAGAGCGCTGGCTGAGTAGAGCTCTCGCTGAGCAGAGTGCTGGCTGAGCAGAGTGCTAGCTGAGCAGAGCGCTGGCTGAGCAGAGTGCTGGCTGAGCAGAGTGCTAGATGAGCAGAGCGCTAGCTGAGCAGAGCGCTGGCTGAGCAGAGTGCTAGCTGAGCAGAGCGCTGCCTGAGCAGAGTGCTTGCTGAGCAGAGTGCTAGCTGAGCAGAGTGCTTGCTGAGCAGAGTGCTGGCTGAGCAGAGCGCTAGATGAGCAGAGCGCTAGCTGAGCAGAGCGCTGGCTGAGCAGAGTGCTAGCTGAGCAGAGTGCTTGCTGAGCAGAGTGCTGGCTGAGCAGAGCGCTAGATGAGCAGAGCGCTAGCTGAGCAGAGCGCTGCCTGAGCAGAGTGCTTGCTGAGCAGAGCGCTAGGTGAGCAGAGCGCTAGGTGAGCAGAGCGCTACCTGAGCAGAGTGCTAGCTGAGCAGAGTGCTTGCTGAGCAGAGTGCTGGCTGAAAAGAGTTCTGGCTGAGCAGAGTGCTAGCTGAGCAGAGCGCTGGCTGAGCAGAGTGCTAGCTGAGCAGAGCGCTGGCTGAGCAGAGCGCTGGCTGAGCAGAGCGCTAGCTGAGCAGAGCGCTGGCTGAGCAGAGTGTTTGCTGAGCAGAGTGCTAGCTGAGCAGAGTGCTTGCTGAGCAGAGTGCTAGCTGAGCAGAGTGCTGGCTGAGCAGAGTGCTAGCTGAGCAGAGTGCTTGCTGAGCAGAGTGCTAGCTGAGCAGAGTGCTTGCTGAGCAGAGTGCTGGCTGAGCAGAGTGCTAGCTGAGCAGAGTGCTAGCTGAGCAGAGCGCTGGCTGAGCAGAGTGCTAGCTGAGCAGAGTGCTGGCTGAGCAGAGCGCTGGCTGAGCAGAGCGCTAGCTGAGCAGAGCGCTGGCTGAGCAGAGTGTTTGCTGAGCAGAGGCTAGCTGAGCAGAGTGCTAGCTGAGCACAGCGATGGCTGAGCAGAGTGCTTGCTGAGCAGAGCGGTGGCTGAGCAGATCGCTAGCTGAGCAGAGTGCTGGCTCAGAACAGTGCTTGCTGAGCAGAATACTATCTGAGCAGAGTGCTAGTTGAGCAGAGTGCTAGCTGAGCAGAGTGCTTCCTGAGCAGAGTGCTGGCTGAGAAGAGTTTTGGCTTAGCAGAGGGCTAGTTGAGCAGAGCGCTGGCTCAGTAGAGTGCTAGCTGAGCAGAGCGCTGTCTGAGCAGAGTGCTTGCTGAGCAGAGTGCTTGCTCAGCAGAGCGCTGGCTGAGCAGAGCGCTAGCTGAGCAGAGTGCTAGGTGAGGAGAGCGCTAGCTGAGCAGAGCACTGGCTGAGCAGAGTGCTTGCTGAGCAGAGTGCTAGCTGAGTGAGTGCTGGCTGAGCAGAGTGCTGGCTGAGCAGAGTGCTAGCTAAGCAGAGTGCTTGCTGAGCAGAGCGCTAGCTGAGAAGAGCGCTGGCTGAGCAGAGTGCTTGCTGAGCAGAGTACTAGCTGAGCAGAGTGCTAGCTGAGCAGAGCGCTAGCTGAGGAGAGCGCTAGCTGAGCAGAGTGCTGGCTCAGAACAGTGCTTGCTGAGCAGAGTGCTAGCTGAGCAGAGTGGTGGCTGAGCAGAGCACTGGCTGAGCAGAGTGCTAGTTGAGCAGAGTGGTGGCTGAGCAGAGTGCTGGCTGAGCAGAGTGCTGGCTGAGCAGAGGGCTAGCTGAGCAGAGCGCTGGCTGAGCAGAGCGCTGGCTGAGCAGAGTTCTGGCTGAGCAGAGGGCTAGCTGAGCAGAGCGCTGGCTGAGCAGAGCGCTAGCTGAGCAGAGTGCTGGCTGAGCAGAGTGCTAGCTGAGTGAGTGCTAGCTGAGCAGAGTGCTAGCTGAGCAGAGTGCTGTTGAGCAGACTGCTAGCTGAGTGAGTGCTAGCTGAGCAGAGCGCTGGCTGAGCAGAGTGTTGCCTGAGCAGAGTGCTTGCTGAGCAGAGTGCTAGCTGAGCAGAGTGCTAGATGAGCAGAGTGCTGGCTGAGCAGAGTGCTAGCTGAGCAGAGTGCTGGCTGAGCAGAGTGCTTGCTGAGCAGAGTGCTGGTTGAGCAGAGTGCTTGCTGAGCAGAGTGCTAGCTGAGCAGAGCGCTGGCTGAGCAGAGCGCTGGCTGAGCAGAGCGCTAGATGAGCAGAGTGCTAGCTGAGCAGAGTGCTAGCTGAGCAGAGCGCTGGCTGGGCAGAGCACTAGCTGAGCAGAGCGCTGGCTCAGAGCAGAGTGCTGGCTGAGCAGAGCGCTGGCTAAGCAGAGCGCTAGCTGAGCAGAGCGCTGGCTGAACAGAGTGCTAGCTGAGCAGAGTGTTGCCTGAGCAGAGAACTGGCTGATCAGAGTGCTAGCTGAGCAGAGTGCTAGGTGAGCAGAGCGCTAGCTGAGCAGAGTGTTGCCTGAGCAGAGTGATAGCTGAGCAGAGTGCTGGCTGAGCAGAGTGCTTGCTGAGCAGACTGCTTGCTGAGCAGAGTGCTAGCTGTGCAGAGCACTGGCTGAGCAGAGCTCTCGCTGAGCAGAGTGCTGGCTGAGCAGAGTGCTAGCTGAGCAGAGCGCTAGCTGAGCAGAGTGCTGGCTGAGCAGAGCGCTAGCTGAGCAGAGCGCTGCCTGAGCAGAGTGCTAGCTGAGCAGAGCGCTGGCTGAGCAGAGTGCTGGCTGAGCAGAGTGCTAGATGAGCAGAGCGCTATCTGAGCAGAGCGCTGGCTGAGCAGAGCGCTAGCTGAGCAGAGCACTGCCTGAGCAGAGTGCTTGCTGAACAGAGTGCTGGCTGAGCAGAGTGCTTGCTGAGCAGAGCGCTAGGTGAGCAGAGCGCTAGCTGAGCAGAGTGCTAGCTGAGCAGAGTGCTTGCTGAGCAGAGTGCTAGCTGAGCAGAGTGCTGTCTGAGCAGAGTGCTGGTTGAACAGAGTGCTTGCTGAGCAGAGTGCTAGCTGAACAGAGTGCTGGCTGAGCAGAGTGCTTGCTGAGCAGAGCGCTAGGTGAGCAGAGCGCTAGGTGAGCAGAGTGCTTGCTGAGCAGAGTACTAGCTGAGCAGAGTGTTCCCTGAGCTGAGTGCTTGCTGAGCAGAGTGCTTGCTCAGCAGAGCGCTGGCTGAGCAGAGCGCTAGCTGAGCAGAGTGCTAGGTGAGCAGAGCGCTAGCTGAGCAGAGCACTGGCCTGAGCAGAGTGCTGGCTGAGCAGAGGGCTAGCTGAGTGAGTGCTGGCTGAGCCGAATGCTGGCTGAGCAGAGTGCTAGCTAAGCAGAGTGCTTGCTGAGCAGAGCGCTAGCTGAGAAGAGCGCTGGCTGAGCAGAGTGCTTGCTGAGCAGAGTACTAGCTGAGCAGAGTGCTAGCTGAGCAGAGCGCTAGCTGAGCAGAGTGTTGCCTGAGCAGAGTGCTGGCTCAGAACAGTGCTTGCTGAGCAGAGTACTAGCTGAGCAGAGCGCTGGCTGAGCAGAGCACTAGCTGAGCAGAGCGCTGGCTGAGAAGAGTGTTGCCTGAGCAGAGTGCTTGTTGAGCAGAGTGCTAGCTGAGCAGAGCGCTGGCTGAGCAGAGTGCTAGCTGAGCAGAGTGCTTGCTGAGCAGAGTGCTAGCTGAGCAGAGTGCTAGCTGAGCAGAGTGCTTGCTGAGCAGAGTGCTTGCTGAGCAGAGTGCTGGCTGAGCAGAGTGTTGCCTGAGCAGAGTGCTTGCTGAGCAGAGTGTTGCCTGAGCAGAGCGCTAGCTGAGCAGAGTGCTAGCTGAGCAGAGCGCTGGCTGAGCAGAGTGCTAGCTGAGCAGAGCGCTTGCTGAGCAGAGTGCTGGCTGAGCAGAGTGCTGGCAGAGCAGAGTACTGGCTGAGCAGAGGGCTAGCTGAGCAGAGCACTGGCTGAGCAGAGTGCTGGCTGAGCAGAGTGCTAGCTGAGCAGAGTGCTTGCTGAGCAGAGTGCTGGTTGAGCAGAGTGCTAGCTGAGAAGAGCGCTGGCTGAGCAGAGGGCTAGCTGAGCAGAGTACAGGCTGAACAGAGTGCTAGCTGAGCAGAGTGTTGCCTGAGCAGAGTGCTTGCTGAGCAGAGTGCTGGCTGAGCAGAGGGCTAGCTGAGCAGACTGCTGGCTGAGCAGAGCGCTGGCTGATAGGAGCGCTGGCTGAGCAGAGCTCTCGTTGAGCAGAGTGCTGGCAGAGCAGAGCGCTGGCTGAGCAGAGTGCTTGCTGAGCAGAGTGCTAGCTGAGCAGAGCGCTGGCTGAGCAGAGTGCTGGCTGAGCAGAGTTCTAGATGAGCAGAGCGCTAGATGAGCAGAGCGCTGGCTGAGCAGAGCGCTAGCTGAGCAGAGCGCTGCCTGAGCAGAGTGCTTGCTGAGCAGAGTGCTAGATGAACAGAGTGCTGGCTGAGCAGAGTGTTTGCTGATCAGAGAGCTAGCTGAGCAGAGCGCTACCTGAGCAGAGTGCTAGCTGAGGAGAGTGCTTGCTGAAGCAGAGTGCTAGCTGAGCAGAGTGCTGGCTGAGCAGAGTGCTAGCTGAGCAGAGTGCTTGCTGAGCAGAGTGCTGGCTGAGCAGAGTGCTAGCTGAGCAGAGTGCTAGCTGAGCAGAGCGCTGGCTGAGCAGAGCACTAGCTGAGCAGAGCGCTGGCTGAGCAGAGTGCTTGCTGAGCAGAGTGCTGGTTGAGCAGAGTGCTAGCTGAGCAGAGCGCTGGCTGAGCAGAGCGCTGGCTGAGCAGAGCGCTAGCTGAGCATAGCGCTGGCTGAGCAGAGTGCTAGCTGAGCAGAGTGCTAGCTGAGCAGAGTGCTACCTGAGCAGAGCGCTGGCTGAGCAGAGTGCTAGCTGAGCAGAGTGCTACCTGAGCAGAGCGCTGGCTGAGCAGAGCACTAGCTGAGCAGAGCGCTGGCTGAGCAGAGTGCTTGCTGAGCAGAGTGCTGGTTGAGCAGAGTGCTAGCTGAGCAGAGCGCTGGCTGAGCAGAGCGCTGGCTGAGCAGAGCGCTAGATGAGCAGAGTGCTAGCTGAGCAGAGTGCTAGCTGAGCAGAGCGCTGGCTGGGCAGAGCACTAGCTGAGCAGAGCGCTGGCTCAGAGCAGAGTGCTGGCTGAGCAGAATGCTGGCTGAGCAGAGCGCTAGCTGAGCAGAGCGCTGGCTGAACAGAGTGCTAGCTGAGCAGAGTGTTGCCTGAGCAGAGTGCTTGCTGAGCAGAGCGCTGGCTGAGCAGAGGGCTAGCTGAGTAGAGTGTTGCCTGAGCAGAGAACTGGCTGATCAGAGTGCTAGCTGAGCAGAGTGCTAGGTGAGCAGAGCGCTAGCTGAGCAGAGTGTTGCCTGAGCAGAGTGATAGCTGAGCAGAGTGCTGGCTGAGCAGAGTGCTTGCTGAGCAGACTGCTTGCTGAGCAGAGTGCTAGCTGTGCAGAGCACTGGCTGAGCAGAGCTCACGCTGAGCAGAGTGCTGGCTGAGCAGAGTGCTAGATGAGCAGAGCGCTAGCTGAGCAGAGTGCTGGCTGAGCAGAGCGCTAGCTGAGCAGAGCGCTGCCTGAGCAGAGTGCTAGCTGAGCAGAGCGCTGGCTGAGCAGAGCGCTGGCTGAGCAGAGCGCTAGCTGAGCAGAGCACTGCCTGAGCAGAGTGCTTGCTGAACAGAGTGCTGGCTGAGCAGAGTGCTTGCTGAGCAGAGCGCTAGGTGAGCAGAGCGCTAGCTGAGCACAGTGCTAGCTGAGCAGAGTGCTTGCTGAGCAGAGTGCTAGCTGAGCAGAGTGCTGTCTGAGCAGAGTGCTGGTTGAACAGAGTGCTTGCTGAGCAGAGTGCTAGCTGAACAGAGTGCTGGCTGAGCAGAGTGCTTGCTGAGCAGAGCGCTAGGTGAGCAGAGCGCTAGGTGAGCAGAGTGCTTGCTGAGCAGAGTGCTAGCTGAGCAGAGTGTTCCCTGAGCTGAGTGCTTGCTGAGCAGAGTGCTTGCTCAGCAGAGCGCTGGCTGAGCAGAGCGCTAGCTGAGCAGAGTGCTAGGTGAGCAGAGCGCTAGCTGAGCAGAGCACTGGCTGAGCAGAGTGCTGGCTGAGCAGAGGGCTAGCTGAGTGAGTGCTGGCTGAGCAGAATGCTGGCTGAGCAGAGTGCTAGCTAAGCAGAGTGCTTGCTGAGCAGAGCGCTAGCTGAGAAGAGCGCTGGCTGAGCAGAGTGCTTGCTGAGCAGAGTACTAGCTGAGCAGAGTGCTAGCTGAGCAGAGCGCTAGCTGAGCAGAGTGTTGCCTGAGCAGAGTGCTGGCTCAGAACAGTGCTTGCTGAGCAGAGTACTAGCTGAGCAGAGTGGTGGCTGAGCAGAGTTCTGGCTGAGCAGAGGGCGAGCTGAGCAGAGCGCTGGCTGAGCAGAGCGCTGGCTGAGCAGAGTTCTGGCTGAGCAGAGGGCTAGCTGAGCAGAGCGCTGGCTGAGCAGAGCGCTAGCTGAGCAGAGTGCTGGCTGAGCAGAGTGCTAGCTGAGTGAGTGCTAGCTGAGCAGTCTGCTGGCTGAACAGAGCGCTACCTGAGCAGAGTGCTAGCTGAGCAGAGTGCTAGCTGAGCAGAGCGCTGGCTTAGCAGAGCGCTAGCTGAGCAGAGCGCTGGCTGAGCAGAGTGCTGGCTGAGCACAGCGCTGGCTGAGCAGAGTGCTAGCTGAGCAGAGTGCTGGCTGAGCAGAGCGCTGGCTGAGCAGAGTGCTAGCTGAGCAGAGTGCTTGCTGAGCAGAGTGCTGGTTGAGCAGAGTGCTAGCTGAGCAGAGCGCTGGCTGAGCAGAGCGCTAGCTGAGCAGAGTGCTAGCTGAGCAGAGTACTAGCTGAGCAGAGCGCTGGCTGAGCAGAGCACTAGCTGAGCAGAGCGCTGGCTGAGAAGAGTGTTGCCTGAGCAGAGTGCTTGTTGAGCAGAGTGCTAGCTGAGCAGAGCGCTGGCTGAGCAGAGTGCTAGCTGAGCAGAGTGCTTGCTGAGCAGAGTGCTAGCTGAGCAGAGTGCTAGCTGAGCAGAGTGCTTGCTGAGCAGAGTGCTTGCTGAGCAGAGTGCTGGCTGAGCAGAGTGTTGCCTGAGCAGAGTGCTTGCTGAGCAGAGTGTTGCCTGAGCAGAGCGCTAGCTGAGCAGAGTGCTAGCTGAGCAGAGCGCTGGCTGAGCAGAGTGCTAGCTGAGCAGAGCGCTTGCTGAGCAGAGTGCTGGCTGAGCAGAGTGCTGGCTGAGCAGAGTACTGGCTGAGCAGAGGGCTAGCTGAGCAGAGCACTGGCTGAGCAGAGTGCTGGCTGAGCAGAGTGCTAGCTGAGCAGAGTGCTTGCTGAGCAGAGTGCTGGTTGAGCAGAGTGCTAGCTGAGAAGAGCGCTGGCTGAGCAGAGCGCTAGCTGAGCAGAGTACAGGCTGAACAGAGTGCTAGCTGAGCAGAGTGTTGCCTGAGCAGAGTGCTTGCTGAGCAGAGTGCTGGCTGAGCAGAGGGCTAGCTGAGCAGACTGCTGGCTGAGCAGAGCGCTGGCTGATAGGAGCGCTGGCTGAGCAGAGCTCTCGTTGAGCAGAGTGCTGGCAGAGCAGAGCGCTGGCTGAGCAGAGTGCTTGCTGAGCAGAGTGCTAGCTGAGCAGAGCGCTGGCTGAGCAGAGTGCTGGCTGAGCAGAGTGCTAGATGAGCAGAGCGCTAGCTGAGCAGAGCGCTGGCTGAGCAGAGCGCTAGCTGAGCAGAGCGCTGCCTGAGCAGAGTGCTTGCTGAGCAGAGTGCTAGATGAACAGAGTGCTGGCTGAGCAGAGTGTTTGCTGAGCAGAGAGCTAGCTGAGCAGAGCGCTACCTGAGCAGAGTGCTAGCTGAGGAGAGTGCTTGCTGAAGCAGAGTGCTAGCTGAGCAGAGTGCTGGCTGAGCAGAGTGCTAGCTGAGCAGAGTGCTTGCTGAGCAGAGTGCTGGCTGAGCAGAGTGCTAGCTGAGCAGAGTGCTAGCTGAGCAGAGCGCTGGCTGAGCAGAGCACTAGCTGAGAAGAGCGCTGGCTGAGCAGAGCGCTAGCTGAGCAGAGTGCTAGCTGAGCAGAGCCCTGGCTGAGCAGAGCACTAGCTGAGCAGAGCGCTGGCTGAGCAGAGTGTTGCCTGAGCAGAGTGCTTGCTGAGCAGAGTGCTAGCTGAGCAGAGCGATGGCTGAGCAGAGTGCTAGCTGAGCAGAATGCTTGCTGAGCAGAGTACTAGCTGAGCAGAGTGCTAGCTGAGCAGAGCGCTAGCTGAGCAGAGCGCTAGCTGAGCAGAGTTCTGGCTCAGATCAGTGCTTGCTGAGCAGAATACTAGCTGAGCAGAGTGCTAGTTGAGCAGAGTGCTAGCTGAGCAGAGTGCTTGCTGAGCAGAGTGCTGGCTGAGCAGAGCGCTGGCTGAGCAGAGCGCTTGCTGAGCAGAGCGCTGGCTGAGCAGAGTGCTAGCTGAGCAGAGCGCTGTCTGAGCAGATTGTTGCCTGAGCAGAGTGCTTGCTGAGCAGAGTGCTAGCTGTGCAGAGCGCTGGCTGAGCAGAGCGCTAGCTGAGCAGAGTGTTGCCTGAGCAGAGTGCTTGCTGAGCAGAGTGCTTGCTGAGCAGAGTGCTGGTTGAGCAGAGTGCTAGCTGAGCAGAGTGCTAGCTGAGCAGAGCGCTGGCTGGGCAGAGCACTAGCTGAGCAGAGCGCTGGCTGAGCAGAGTGCTGGCTGAGCAGAATGCTGGCTGAGCAGAGCGCTAGCTGAGCAGAGTACTGGCTGAACAGAGTGCTAGCTGAGCAGAGTGTTGCCTGAGCAGAGTGCTTGCTGAGCAGAGCGCTGGCTGAGCAGAGGGCTAGCTGAGCAGAGTGCTGGCTGAGCAGAGAACTGGCTGATCAGAGCACTGGCTGAGCAGAGCGCTGGCTGAGCAGAGTGCTAGCTGAGCAAAGCGCTAGCTGAGCAGAGTGCTGGCTGATCAGAGTGCTAGCTGAGCAGAGTGCTAGGTGAGCAGAGCGCTAGCTGAGCAGAGTGTTGCCTGAGCAGAGTGATAGCTGAGCAGAGTGCTGGCTGAGCAGAGTGCTTGCTGAGCAGACTGCTTGCTGAGCAGAGTGCTAGCTGTGCAGAGCACTGGCTGAGCAGAGCTCTCGCTGAGCAGAGTGCTGGCTGAGCAGAGTGCTAGATGAGCAGAGCGCTAGCTGAGCAGAGTGCTGGCTGAGCAGAGCGCTAGCTGAGCAGAGCGCTGGCTGAGCAGAGTGCTTGCTGAGCAGAGTGCTAGCTGAGCAGAGCGCTGGCTGAGCAGAGTGCTGGCTGAGCAGAGCGCTAGATGAGCAGAGCGCTAGCTGAGCAGAGCGCTGGCTGAGCAGAGCGCTAGCTGAGCAGAGCACTGCCTGAGCAGAGTGCCATCTGAGCAGAGTGCTGTCTGAGCAGAGTGCTGGTTGAACAGAGTGCTTGCTGAGCAGAGCGCTAGGTGAGCAGAGCGCTAGGTGAGCAGAGTGCTAGCTCAGCAGAGTGCTTCCTGAGCAGAGTGCTAGCTGAGCAGAGTGTTCCCTGAGCTGAGTGCTTGCTGAGCAGAGTGCTTGCTCAGCAGAGCGCTGGCTGAGCAGAGCGCTAGCTGAGCAGAGTGCTAGGTGAGCAGAGCGCTAGCTGAGCAGAGCACTGGCTGAGCAGAGCGCTGGCTGAGCAGAGGGCTAGCTGAGTGAGTGCTGGCTGAGCAGAATGCTGGCTGAGCAGAGTGCTACCTAAGCAGAGTGCTTGCTGAGCAGAGCGCTAGCTGAGAAGAGCGCTGGCTGAGCAGAGTGCTTGCTGAGCAGAATACTAGCTGAGCAGAGTGGTGGCTGAGCAGAGTTCTGGCTGAGCAGAGGGCTAGCTGAGCAGAGCGCTGGCTGAGCAGAGCGCTGGCTGAGCAGAGTTCTGGCTGAGCAGAGGGCTAGCTGAGCAGAGCGCTGGCTGAGCAGAGCGCTAGCTGAGCAGAGTGCTGGCTGAGCAGAGTGCTAGCTGAGTGAGTGCTAGCTGAGCAGTCTGCTGGCTGAACAGAGCGCTACCTGAGCAGAGTGCTAGCTGAGCAGAGTGCTAGCTGAGCAGAGCGCTGGCTTAGCAGAGCGCTAGCTGAGCAGAGCGCTGGCTGAGCAGAGTGCTGGCTGAGCAGAGTGCTAGATGAGCAGAGTGCTAGCTGAGCAGAGTGCTGGCTGAGCAGAGTGCTGGCTGAGCAGAGGGCTAGCTGAGTGAGTGCTGGCTGAGCAGAATGCTGGCTGAGCAGAGTGCTACCTAAGCAGAGTGCTTGCTGAGCAGAGCGCTAGCTGAGAAGAGCGCTGGCTGAGCAGAGTGCTTGCTGAGCAGAATACTAGCTGAGCAGAGTGGTGGCTGAGCAGAGTTCTGGCTGAGCAGAGGGCTAGCTGAGCAGAGCGCTGGCTGAGCAGAGCGCTGGCTGAGCAGAGTTCTGGCTGAGCAGAGGGCTAGCTGAGCAGAGCGCTGGCTGAGCAGAGCGCTAGCTGAGCAGAGTGCTGGCTGAGCAGAGTGCTAGCTGAGTGAGTGCTAGCTGAGCAGTCTGCTGGCTGAACAGAGCGCTACCTGAGCAGAGTGCTAGCTGAGCAGAGTGCTAGCTGAGCAGAGCGCTGGCTTAGCAGAGCGCTAGCTGAGCAGAGCGCTGGCTGAGCAGAGTGCTGGCTGAGCAGAGTGCTAGATGAGCAGAGTGCTAGCTGAGCAGAGTGCTGGCTGAGCAGAGTGCTAGCTGAGCAGAGTGCTTGCTGAGCAGAGTGCTGGTTGAGCAGAGTGCTAGCTGAGCAGAGCGCTGGCTGAGCAGAGCGCTGGCTGAGCAGAGCGCTAGCTGAGCAGAGTGCTAGCTGAGCAGAGTGCTAGCTGAGCAGAGCGCTGGCTGAGCAGAGCGCTAGATGAGCAGAGTGCTGGCTGAGCAGAGTGTTGCCTGAGCAGAGTGCTTGTTGAGCAGAGTACTAGCTGAGCAGAGTGCTAGCTGAGCAGAGTGCTAGCTGAGCAGAGTGCTTGCTGAGCAGAGTGCTTGCTGAGCAGAGTGCTGGCTGAGCAGAGAGTGTTGCCTGAGCAGAGTGCTTGCTGAGCAGAGTGTTGCCTGAGCAGAGCGCTAGCTGAGCAGAGTGCTAGCTGAGCAGAGCGCTGGCTGAGCAGAGTGCTAGCTGAGCAGAGCGCTTGCTGAGCAGAGTGCTGGCTGAGCAGAGTGCTGGCTGAGCAGAGTACTGGCTGAGCAGAGGGCTAGCTGAGCAGAGCACTGGCTGAGCAGAGTGCTGGCTGAGCAGAGTGCTAGCTGAGCAGAGTGCTTGCTGAGCAGAGTGCTGGTTGAGCAGAGTGCTAGCTGAGCAGAGCGCTGGCTGAGCAGAGGGCTAGCTGAGCAGAGTACAGGCTGAACAGAGTGCTAGCTGAGCAGAGTGTTGCCTGAGCAGAGTGCTTGCTGAGCAGAGTGCTGGCTGAGCAGAGGGCTAGCTGAGCAGACTGCTGGCTGAGCAGAGCGCTGGCTGATAGGAGCGCTGGCTGAGCAGAGCTCTCGTTGAGCAGAGTGCTGGCAGAGCAGAGCGCTGGCTGAGCAGAGTGCTTGCTGAGCAGAGTGCTAGCTGAGCAGAGCGCTGGCTGAGCAGAGTGCTGGCTGAGCAGAGTGCTAGATGAGCAGAGCGCTAGCTGAGCAGAGCGCTGGCTGAGCAGAGCGCTAGCTGAGCAGAGCGCTGCCTGAGCAGAGTGCTTGCTGAGCAGAGTGCTAGATGAACAGAGTGCTGGCTGAGCAGAGTGTTTGCTGAGCAGAGAGCTAGCTGAGCAGAGCGCTACCTGAGCAGAGTGCTAGCTGAGGAGAGTGCTTGCTGAAGCAGAGTGCTAGCTGAGGAGAGTGCTTGCTGAAGCAGAGTGCTAGCTGAGCAGAGTGCTTGCTGAGCAGAGTGCTGGCTGAGCAGAGTGCTAGCTGAGCAGAGTGCTACCTGAGCAGAGCGCTTGCTGAGCAGAGCACTAGCTGAGCAGAGCGCTGGCTGAGCAGAGCGCTAGCTGAGCAGAGTGCTAGCTGAGCAGAGCCCTGGCTGAGCAGAGCACTAGCTGAGCAGAGCGCTGGCTGAGCAGAGTGTTGCCTGAGCAGAGTGCTTGCTGAGCAGAGTGCTAGCTGAGCAGAGCGATGGCTGAGCAGAGTGCTAGCTGAGCAGAATGCTTGCTGAGCAGAGTACTAGCTGAGCAGAGTGCTAGCTGAGCAGAGCGCTAGCTGAGCAGAGCGCTAGCTGAGCAGAGTTCTGGCTCAGATCAGTGCTTGCTGAGCAGAATACTAGCTGAGCAGAGTGCTAGTTGAGCAGAGTGCTAGCTGAGCAGAGTGCTTGCTGAGCAGAGTGCTGGCTGAGCAGAGCGCTGGCTGAGCAGAAGTCTAGCTGAGCAGAGCGCTGGCTGAGCAGAGTGCTAGCTGAGCAGAGCGCTGTCTGAGCAGATTGTTGCCTGAGCAGAGTGCTTGCTGAGCAGAGTGCTAGCTGTGCAGAGCGCTGGCTGAGCAGAGCGCTAGCTGAGCAGAGTGTTGCCTGAGCAGAGTGCTTGCTGAGCAGAGTGCTTGCTCAGCAGAGCGCTGGCTGAGCAGAGTGCTAGCTGAGCAGAGCACTGGCTGAGCAGAGCACTGGCTGAGCAGAGTGCTGGCTGAGCAGAGTGCTGGCTGAGCAGAGTGCTAGCTGAGTGAGTGCTAGCTGAGGCAGTCCGCTGGCTGAGCAGAGCGCTAGCTGAGCAGAGTGCTACCTGAGCAGAGTGCTAGCTGAGCAGAGTGCTGGCTGAGCAGAGTGCTAGCTGAGCAGAGTGCTTGCTGAGCAGAGTGCTAGCTGAGCAGAGTGCTGGTTGAGCAGAGTGCTAGCTGAGCAGAGTGCTAGCTGAGCAGAGCGCTGGCTGGGCAGAGCACTAGCTGAGCAGAGCGCTGGCTGAGCAGAGTGCTGGCTGAGCAGAGTGCTGGCTGAGCAGAGCGCTAGCTGAGCAGAGTACTGGCTGAACAGAGTGCTAGGTGAGCAGAGTGTTGCCTGAGCAGAGTGCTTGCTGAGCAGAGCGCTGGCTGAGCAGAGGGCTAGCTGAGCAGAGTGCTGGCTGAGCAGAGAACTGGCTGATCAGAGCACTGGCTGAGCAGAGCGCTGGCTGAGCAGAGTGCTAGCTGAGCAAAGTGCTAGCTGAGCAGAGTGCTGGCTGATCAGAGTGCTAGCTGAGCAGAGTGCTAGGTGAGCAGAGCGCTAGCTGAGCAGAGTGTTGCCTGAGCAGAGTGATAGCTGAGCAGAGTGCTGGCTGAGCAGAGTGCTTGCTGAGCAGACTGCTTGCTGAGCAGAGTGCTAGCTGTGCAGAGCACTGGCTGAGCAGAGCTCTCGCTGAGCAGAGTGCTGGCTGAGCAGAGTGCTAGATGAGCAGAGCGCTAGCTGAGCAGAGTGCTGGCTGAGCAGAGCGCTAGCTGAGCAGAGCGCTGGCTGAGCAGAGTGCTTGCTGAGCAGAGTGCTAGCTGAGCAGAGCGCTGGCTGAGCAGAGTGCTGGCTGAGCAGAGTGCTAGATGAGCAGAGCGCTAGCTGAGCAGAGCGCTGGCTGAGCAGAGCGCTAGCTGAGCAGAGCACTGCCTGAGCAGAGTGCTAGCTGAGCAGAGTGCTGTCTGAGCAGAGTGCTGGTTGAACAGAGTGCTTGCTGAGCAGAGCGCTAGGTGAGCAGAGCGCTAGGTGAGCAGAGTGCTAGCTCAGCAGAGTGCTTCCTGAGCAGAGTGCTAGCTGAGCAGAGTGTTCCCTGAGCTGAGTGCTTGCTGAGCAGAGTGCTTGCTCAGCAGAGCGCTGGCTGAGCAGAGCGCTAGCTGAGCAGAGTGCTAGGTGAGCAGAGCGCTAGCTGAGCAGAGCACTGGCTGAGCAGAGCGCTGGCTGAGCAGAGGGCTAGCTGAGTGAGTGCTGGCTGAGCAGAATGCTGGCTGAGCAGAGTGCTAGCTAAGCAGAGTGCTTGCTGAGCAGAGCGCTAGCTGAGAAGAGCGCTGGCTGAGCAGAGTGCTTGCTGAGCAGACTACTAGCTGAGCAGAGTGGTGGCTGAGCAGAGTTCTGGCTGAGCAGAGGGCTAGCTGAGCAGAGCGCTGGCTGAGCAGAGCGCTGGCTGAGCAGAGTTCTGGCTGAGCAGAGGGCTAGCTGAGCAGAGTGCTGGCTGAGCAGAGCGCTAGCTGAGCAGAGTGCTGGCTGAGCAGAGTGCTAGCTGAGTGAGTGCTAGCTGAGCAGTCTGCTGGCTGAACAGAGCGCTACCTGAGCAGAGTGCTAGCTGAGCAGAGTGCTAGCTGAGCAGAGCGCTGGCTTAGCAGAGCGCTAGCTGAGCAGAGCGCTGGCTGAGCAGAGTGCTGGCTGAGCAGAGTGCTAGCTGAGCAGAGTGCTGGCTGAGCAGAGTGCTGGCTGAGCAGAGTGCTAGCTGAGCAGAGTGCTTGCTGAGCAGAGTGCTGGTTGAGCAGAGTGCTAGCTGAGCAGAGCGCTGGCTGAGCAGAGCGCTGGCTGAGCAGAGCGCTAGCTGAGCAGAGTGCTAGCTGAGCAGAGTGCTAGCTGAGCAGAGCGCTGGCTGAGCAGAGCGCTGGCTGAGCAGAGTGCTGGCTGAGCAGAGTGTTGCCTGAGCAGAGTGCTTGTTGAGCAGAGTACTAGCTGAGCAGAGTGCTAGCTGAGCAGAGTGCTTGCTGAGCAGAGTGCTTGCTGAGCAGAGTGCTGGCTGAGCAGAGTGTTGCCTGAGCAGAGTGCTTGCTGAGCAGAGTGTTGCCTGAGCAGAGCGCTAGCTGAGCAGAGTGCTAGCTGAGCAGAGCGCTGGCTGAGCAGAGTGCTAGCTGAGCAGAGCGCTTGCTGAGCAGAGTGCTGGCTGAGCAGAGTGCTGGCTGAGCAGAGTACTGGCTGAGCAGAGGGCTAGCTGAGCAGAGCACTGGCTGAGCAGAGTGCTGGCTGAGCAGAGTGCTAGCTGAGCAGAGTGCTTGCTGAGCAGAGTGCTGGTTGAGCAGAGTGCTAGCTGAGCAGAGCGCTGGCTGAGCAGAGGGCTAGCTGAGCAGAGTACAGGCTGAACAGAGTGCTAGCTGAGCAGAGTGTTGCCTGAGCAGAGTGCTTGCTGAGCAGAGTGCTGGCTGAGCAGAGCGCTAGCTGAGCAGACTGCTGGCTGAGCAGAGCGCTGGCTGATAGGAGCGCTGGCTGAGCAGAGCTCTCGTTGAGCAGAGTGCTGGCAGAGCAGAGCGCTGGCTGAGCAGAGTGCTTGCTGAGCAGAGTGCTAGCTGAGCAGAGCGCTGGCTGAGCAGAGTGCTGGCTGAGCAGAGTGCTAGATGAGCAGAGCGCTAGCTGAGCAGAGCGCTGGCTGAGCAGAGCGCTAGCTGAGCAGAGCGCTGCCTGAGCATAGTGCTTGCTGAGCAGATTGCTAGATGAACAGAGTGCTGGCTGAGCAGAGTGTTTGCTGAGCAGAGAGCTAGCTGAGCAGAGCGCTACCTGAGCAGAGTGCTAGCTGAGCAGAGTGCTTGCTGAAGCAGAGTGCTAGCTGAGCAGAGTGCTGGCTGAGCAGAGTGCTAGCTGAGCAGAGTGCTTGCTGAGCAGAGTGCTGGCTGAGCAGAGTGCTAGCTGAGCAGAGTGCTACCTGAGCAGAGCGCTGGCTGAGCAGAGCACTAGCTGAGCAGAGCGGTGGCTGAGCAGAGCGCTAGCTGAGCAGAGTGCTAGGTGAGCAGAGCCCTGGCTGAGCAGAGCACTAGCTGAGCACAGCGCTGACTGAGCAGAGTGTTGCCTGAGCAGAGTGCTTGCTGAGCAGAGTGCTAGCTGAGCAGAGCGATGGCTGAGCAGAGTGCTAGCTGAGCAGAATGCTTGCTGAGCAGAGCGCTGGCTGAGAAGAAGTCTAGCTGAGCAGAGCGCTGGCTGAGCAGAGTGCTAGCTGAGCAGAGCGCTGTCTGAGCAGATTGTTGCCTGAGCAGAGTGCTTGCTGAGCAGAGTGCTAGCTGTGCAGAGCGCTGGCTGAGCAGAGCGCTAGCTGAGCAGAGTGTTGCCTGAGCAGAGTGCTTGCTGAGCAGAGTGCTTGCTCAGCAGAGCGCTGGCTGAGCAGAGTGCTAGCTGAGCAGAGTGCTAGGTGAGCAGAGCGCTAGCTGAGCAGAGCACTGGCTGAGCAGAGTGCTGGCTGAGCAGAGTGCTAGCTGAGTGAGTGCTAGCTGAGCAGTCCGCTGGCTGAGCAGAGCGCTAGCTGAGCAGAGTGCTACCTGAGCAGAGCGCTAGCTGAGCAGAGCGCTGGCTGAGCAGAGTGCTAGCTGAGCAGAGTGCTAGCTGAGCAGAGTGCTAGCTGAGCAGAGCGCTGGCTGAGCAGAGCTCTAGCAGAGCAGAGCGCTGGCTGAGCAGAGTGCTTGCTGAGCAGAGTGCTAGCTGAGCAGAGTGCTGGCAGAGCAGAGCGCTGGCTGAGCAGAGTGCTTGCTGAGCAGAGTGGTGGCTGAGCAGATCGCTAGCTGAGCAGAGTGCTGGCTCAGAACAGTGCTTGCTGAGCAGAATACTAGCTGAGCAGAGTGCTAGTTGAGCAGAGTGCTAGCTGAGCAGAGTGCTTGCTGAGCAGAGTGCTGGCTGAGAAGAGTTGTGGCTTAGCAGAGGGCTAGTTGAGCAGAGCGCTGGCTCAGTAGAGTGCTAGCTGAGCAGAGCGCTGTCTGAGCAGAGTGCTTGCTGAGCAGAGTGCTTGCTGAGCAGAGCGCTGGCTGAGCAGAGCGCTAGCTGAGCAGAGTGCTAGGTGAGCAGAGCGCTAGCTGAGCAGAGCACTGGCTGAGCAGAGTGCTAGCTGAGCAGAGTGCTAGCTGAGTGAGTGCTAGCTAAGCAGAGTGCTTGCTGAGCAGAGCGCTAGCTGAGAAGAGCGCTGGCTGAGCAGAGTGCTTGCTGAGCAGAGTGCTAGCTGAGCAGAGCGCTAGCTGAGCAGAACGCTAGCTGAGCAGAGTGCTGGCTCAAAAAGAAAACACTGCTTGCTGAGCAGAGTACTAGCTGAGCAGAGTGGTGGCTGAGCAGAGCACTGGCTGAGCAGAGTGCTAGTTGAGCAGAGTGGTGGCTGAGCAGAGTGCTGGCTGAGCAGAATTCTGGCTGAGCAGAGTGCTGGTTGAGCAGAGCGCTGGCTGAGCAGAGCGCTGGCTGAGCAGAGTTCTGGCTGAGCAGAGGGCTAGCTGAGCAGAGCGCTGGCTGAGCAGAGCGCTAGCTGAGCAGAGTGCTGGCTGAGCAGAGTGCTAGCTGAGTGAGTGCTAGCTGAGCAGAGTGCTAGCTGAGCAGAGTGCTGGTTGAGCAGACTGCTAGCTGAGTGAGTGCTAGCTGAGCAGAGCGCTGGATTAGCAGAGCGCTAGCTGAGCAAAGCGCTGGCTGAGCAGAGTGTTGCCTGAGCAGAGTGCTTGCTGAGCAGAGTGCTAGCTGAGCAGAGTGCTAGATGAGCAGAGTGCTAGCTGAGCAGAGTGCTTCCTGAGCAGAGTGCTGGCTGAGAAGAGTTGTGGCTTAGCAGAGGGCTAGTTGAGCAGAGCGCTGGCTCAGTAGAGTGCTAGCTGAGCAGAGCGCTGTCTGAGCAGAGTGCTTGCTGAGCAGAGTGCTTGCTCAGAAGAGCGCTGGCTGAGCAGAGCGCTAGCTGAGCAGAGTGCTAGGTGAGGAGAGCGCTAGCTGAGCAGAGCACTGGCTGAGCAGAGTGCTGGCTGAGCAGAGTGCTAGCTGAGTGAGTGCTGGCTGAGCAGAGTGCTGGCTGAGCAGAGTGCTAGCTAAGCTGAGTGCTTGCTGAGCAGAGCGCTAGCTGAGAAGAGCGCTGGCTGAGCAGAGTGCTTGCTGAGCAGAGGGCTAGCTGAGCAGAGTGCTAGCTGAGCAAAGCGCTAGCTGAGCAGAGCGCTAGCTGAGCAGAGTGCTGGCTCAGAACAGTGCTTGCTGAGCAGAGTACTAGCTGAGCAGAGTGGTGGCTGAGCAGAGCACTGGCTGAGCAGAGTGCTAGTTGAGCAGAGTGGTGGCTGAGCAGAGCGCTGGCTGAGCAGAGCGCTGGCTGAGCAGAGTTCTACCTGAGCAGAGGGCTAGCTGAGCAGAGCGCTGGCTGAGCAGAGCGTTAGCTGAGCAGAGTGCTGGCTGAGCAGAGTGCTAGCTGAGTGAGTGCTAGCTGAGCAGAGTGCTAGCTGAGCAGAGTGCTGGTTGAGCAGACTGCTAGCTGAGTGAGTGCTAGCTGAGCAGAGCGCTGGCTTAGCAGAGCGCTAGCTGAGCAGAGCGCTGGCTGAGCAGAGTGCTGGCTGAGCAGAGTGCTAGATGAGCAGAGCGCTAGCTGAGCAGAGCGCTGGCTGAGCAGAGTGCTGGCTGAGCAGAGTGCTAGCTGAGCAGAGTGCTGGCTGAGCAGAGTGCTTGCTGAGCAGAGTGCTGGTTGAGCAGAGTGCTAGCTGAGCAGAGCGCTGGCTGAGCAGAGCGCTGGCTGAGTAGAGCGCTAGATGAGCAGAGTGCTAGCTGAGCAGAGTGCTAGCTGAGCAGAGCGCTGGCTGAGCAGAGCGCTAGCTGAGTAGAGCGCTGGCTGAGCAGAGTGTTGCCTGAGCAGAGCACTGGCTGAGCAGAGTGCTAGCTGAGCAGAGTGCTGGCTGAGCAGACTGCTGGCTGAGCAGAGCGCTAGCTGAGCAGAGTACTGGCTGAACAGAGTGCTAGCTGAGCAGAGTGTTGCCTGAGCAGAGTGCCTGCTGAGCAGAGCGCTGGCTGAGCAGAGGGCTAGCTGAGCAGAGTGCTGGCTGAGCAGAGTACTGGCTGATCAGAGCGCTGGCTGAGCAGAGCGCTGGCTGAGCAGAGTGCTAGCTGAGCAAAGTGCTAGCTGAGCAGAGTGCTAGCTGAGCAGAGCGCTGGCTGAGAAGTGTGCTGGCTGAGCAGAGTGCTAGCTGAGCAGAGTGCTAGCTGAGCAGAGCGCTAGCTGAGCAGAGTGTTGCCTGAGCAGAGTGATAGCTGAGCAGAGTGCTGGCTGAGCAGAGTGCTTGCTGAGCAGAGTGCTAGCTGAGCAGAGCGCTGGCTGAGCAGAGTGCTGGCTGAGCTGAGTGCTTGCTGAGCAGAGTGCTAGCTGAGCAGAGTGTTCCCTGAGCAGAGTGCTTGCTGAGCAGAGTGCTTGCTCAGCAGAGCGCTGGCTGTGCAGAGCGCTAGCTGAGCAGAGTGCTAGCTGAGCAGAGCGCTAGCTGAGCAGAGCACTGGCTGAGCAGAGTGCTGGCTGAGCAGAGTGCTAGCTGAGTGAGTGCTGGCTGAGCAGAGTGCTGGCTGAGCAGAGTGCTAGC
This sequence comes from Morus bassanus, assembly GCA_031468815.1. Classification (NCBI taxonomy): domain Eukaryota; kingdom Metazoa; phylum Chordata; class Aves; order Suliformes; family Sulidae; genus Morus; species Morus bassanus. The sequence continues at coordinate 47,855 of JAVHSO010000207.1, forward strand.
TAAGCAGAGTGCTTGCTTAGCAGAGCGCTAGCTGAGAAGAGCGCTGGCTGAGCAGAGTGCTTGCTGAGCAGAGTACTAGCTGAGCAGAGTGCTAGCTGAGCAGAGCGCTAGCTGAGCAGAGCGCTAGCTGAGCAGAGTCCTGGCTCAGAACAGTGCTTGCTGAGCAGAGTACTAGCTGAGCAGAGTGGTGGCTGAGCAGATCACTGGCTGAGCAGAGTGCTAGTTGAGCAGAGTGGTGGCTGAGCAGAGTGCTGGCTGAGCAGAGCGCTGGCTGAGCAGAGTGCTTGCTGAGCAGAGTGGTAGCTGAGCAGAGCGCTAGCTGAGCAGAGTTCTGGCTCATATCAGTGCTTCCTGAGCAGAATACTAGCTGAGCAGAGTGCTAGTTGAGCAGAGTGCTAGCTGAGCAGAGTGCTTGCTGAGCAGAGTTCTGGCTGAGAAGAGTTGTGGCTTAGCAGAAGTCTAGCTGAGCAGAGCGCTGGCTGAGCAGAGTGCTAGCTGAGCAGAGCGCTGTCTGAGCAGATTGTTGCCTGAGCAGAGTGCTTGCTGAGCAGAGTGCTAGCTGTGCAGAGCGCTGTCTGAGCAGAGCGCTAGCTGAGCAGAGTGTTGCCTGAGCAGAGTGCTTGCTGAGCAGAGTGCTTGCTCAGCAGAGCGCTGGCTGAGCAGAGTGCTAGCTGAGCAGAGTGCTAGGTGAGCAGAGCGCTAGCTGAGCAGAGCACTGGCTGAGCAGAGTGCTGGCTGAGCAGAGTGCTAGCTGAGCAGAGCGCTGGCTGAGCAGAGTGTTACCTGAGCAGAGTGCTAGCTGAGCAGAGCGCTGGCTGAGCAGAGCTCTCGCTGAGCAGAGTGCTAGCTGAGCAGAGTGCTAGCTGAGCAGAGCGCTGGCTGAGCAGAGTGCTAGCTGAGCAGAGTGCTAGCTGAGCAGAGTGCTAGCTGAGCAGAGCGCTGGCTGAGCAGAGCGCTAGCTGAGCAGAGCGCTGGCTGAGCAGAGTGCTTGCTGAGCAGAGTGCTAGCTGAGCAGAGTGCTAGCTGAGCACAGCGATGGCTGAGCAGAGTGCTGGCTGAGCAGAGCGGTGGCTGAGCAGATCGCTAGCTGAGCAGAGTGCTGGCTCAGAACAGTGCTTGCTGAGCAGAACGCTTGCTGAGCAGAGTGCTAGCTGAGCAGAGCGATGGCTGAGCAGAGTGCTAGCTGAGCAGAGTGCTTGCTGAGCAGAGTACTAGCTGAGCAGAGTGCTAGCTGAGCAGAGCGCTAGCTGAGCAGAGCGCTAGCTGAGCAGAGTTCTGGCTCAGATCAGTGCTTGCTGAGCAGAATACTAGCTGAGCAGAGTGCTAGCTGAGCAGAGCGCTGGCTGAGCAGAGTGCTAGCTGAGCAGAGTGCTAGCTGAGCAGAGTGCTAGCTGAGCAGAGCGCTGGCTGAGCAGAGCGCTAGCTGAGCAGAGCGCTGGCTGAGCAGAGTGCTTGCTGAGCAGAGTGCTAGCTGAGCAGAGTGCTAGCTGAGCACAGCGATGGCTGAGCAGAGTGCTAGCTGAGCAGAGCGCTAGCTGAGCAGAGTGCTACCTGAGCAGAGTGCTAGCTGAGCAGAGCGCTGGCTGAGCAGAGTGCTAGCTGAGCAGAGTGCTAGCTGAGCAGAGTGCTAGCTGAGCAGAGCGCTGGCTGAGCAGAGCGCTAGCTGAGCAGAGCGCTGGCTGAGCAGAGTGCTTGCTGAGCAGAGTGCTAGCTGAGCAGAGTGCTAGCTGAGCACAGCGATGGCTGAGCAGAGTGCTTGCTGAGCAGAGCGGTGGCTGAGCAGATCGCTAGCTGAGCAGAGTGCTGGCTCAGAACAGTGCTTGATGAGCAGAATACTAGCTGAGCAGAGTGCTAGTTGAGCAGAGTGCTAGCTGAGCAGAGTGCTTGCTGAGCAGAGTGCTGGCTGAGAAGAGTTGTGGCTTAGCAGAGGGCTAGTTGAGCAGAGCGCTGGCTCAGTAGAGTGCTAGCTGAGCAGAGCGCTGTCTGAGCAGAGTGCTTGCTGAGCAGAGTGCTTGCTCAGCAGAGCGCTGGCTGAGCAGAGCGCTAGCTGAGCAGAGTGCTAGGTGAGCAGAGCGCTAGCTGAGCAGAGCACTGGCTGAGCAGAGTGCTGGCTGAGCAGAGTGCTAGCTGAGTGAGTGCTGGCTGAGCAGAGTGCTGGCTGAGCAGAGTGCTAGCTAAGCAGAGTGCTTGCTGAGCAGAGCGCTAGCTGAGCAGAGCGCTGGCTGAGCAGAGTGCTTGCTGAGCAGAGTGCTAGCTGAGCAGAGTGCTAGATGAGCAGAGTGCTAGCTGAGCAGAGCGCTGGCTGAGAAGTGTGCTGGCTGAGCAGAGTGCTGGCTGAGCAGAGTGCTAGATGAGCAGAGCGCTAGCTGAGCAGAGCGCTGGCTGAGCAGAGCGCTAGCTGAGCAGAGCGCTGCCTGAGCAGAGTGCTTGCTGAGGCAGAGTGCTAGATGAACAGAGTGCTGGCTGAGCAGAGTGCTTGCTGAGCAGAGCGCTAGCTGAGCAGAGCGCTACCTGAGCAGAGTGCTAGCTGAGCAGAGTGCTTGCTGAAGCAGAGTGCTGGCTGAGCAGAGTTCTGCCTGAGCAGAGTGCTAGCTGAGCAGAGTGCTTGCTGAGCAGAGTGCTGGCTGAGCAGAGTGCTAGCTGAGCAGATTGCTAGCTGAGTAGAGCGCTGGCTGAGCAGAGCACTAGCTGAGCAGAGCGCTGGCTGAGCAGAGCGCTAGCTGAGCAGAGTGCTAGCTGAGCAGAGCGCTGGCTGAGCAGAGCACTAGCTGAGCAGAGCGCTGGCTGAGCAGAGTGTTGCCTGAGCAGAGTGCTTGCTGAGCAGAGTGCTAGCTGAGCAGAGCGATGGCTGAGCAGAGTGCTAGCTGATCAGAGTGCTTGCTGAGCAGAGTACTAGCTGAGCAGAGTGCTAGCTGAGCAGAGCGCTAGCTGAGCAGAGCGCTAGCTGAGCAGAGTTCTGGCTCAGATAAGTGCTTGCTGAGCAGAATACTAGCTGAGCAGAGTGCTAGCTGAGCAGAGCGCTAGCTGAGCAGAGTGCTTGCTGAGCAGAGTGCTAGCTGAGAAGAGTTGTGGCTTAGCAGAGGTCTAGCTGAGCAGAGCGCTGGCTGAGCAGAGTACTAGCTGAGCAGAGTGGTGGCTGAGCAGAGCACTGGCTGAGCAGAGTGCTAGTTGAGGCAGAGTGGTGGCTGAGCAGAGAGCTGGCTGAGCAGAGTTCTGGCTGAGCAGAGGGCTAGCTGAGCAGAGCGCTGGCTGAGCAGAGTGCTGGCTGAGCAGAGTGCTAGCTGAGTGAGTGCTAGCTGAGCAGAGTGCTAGCTGAGCAGAGTGCTGATTGAGCAGACTGCTAGCTGAGTGAGTGCTAGCTGAGCAGAGCGCTGGCTTAGCAGAGCGCTAGCTGAGCAGAGCGCTGGCTGAGCAGAGTGTTGCCTGAGCAGAGCGCTTGCTGAGCAGAGTGCTAGCTGAGCAGAGTGCTAGATAAGCAGAGTGCTTGCTGAGCAGAGTGCTGGCTGAGCAGAGTGCTGGCTGAGCAGAGTGCTAGCTGAGCAGAGTGCTTGCTGAGCAGAGTGCTGGTTGAGCAGAGTGCTAGCTGAGCAGAGCGCTGGCTGAGCAGAGCGCTGGCTGAGCAGAGCGCTGGCTGAGCAGAGTGTTGCCTGAGCAGAGTGCTTGCTGAGCAGAGTGCTAGCTGAGCAGAGTGCTGGCTGAGCAGAATGCTGGCTGAGCAGAGCGCTAGCTGAGCAGAGTACTGGCTGAACAGAGTGCTAGCTGAGAAGAGTGTTGCCTGAGCAGAGCACTGGCTGAGCAGAATGCTAGCTGAGAAGAGCGATAGCTGACCAGAGCGCTAGCTGAGCAGAGCGCTAGGTGAGCAGTGTGCTAGCTGAGGAGAGTGCTAGCTGAGCAGAGTGCTAGCTGAGCAGAGCGCTGGCTGAGCAGAACGCTAGCTGAGCAGAGTGCTTGCTGAGCAGAGTGCTTGCTGAGCAGAGCGCTAGCTGAGCAGAGCGCCGGCTGAGCAGAGCTCTAGCTGAGCAGAGCGTTGGCTGACCAGAGTGTTGCCTGAGCAGAGTGCTTGCTGAGAAGAGCGCTAGCTGAGCAGAGTGTTGCCTGAGCAGACTGCTTCCTGAGCAGAGTGCTAGCTAAGCAGAATGCTGGCTGAGCAGAGCGCTAGCTGAGCAGAGTACTGGCTGAACAGAGTGCTAGCTGAGAAGAGTGTTGCCTGAGCAGAGCACTGGCTGAGCAGAATGCTAGCTGAGAAGAGCGATAGCTGACCAGAGCGCTAGCTGAGCAGAGCGCTAGGTGAGCAGTGTGCTAGCTGAGCAGAGCGCTAGCTGAGCAGAGTGCTGGCTGAGCAGAGCGCTAGCTGAGCAGAGTGCTGGCTGAGCAGAGTGCTTGCTGAGCAGAGTGCTGGGTGAGAAGAAGGCTAGCAGAGCAGAGTGCTAGCTGAGCAGTGTGCTGGCTGAGCAGAGCGCTAGCTGAAGCAGAGTTTTGCCTGAGCAGATTGCATGCTGAGCAGTGGGCTAGCTGAGCAGAGTGCTTGCTGTGCAGAGTGCTTCCTGAGCAGAGTCCTTGCTGAGCAGAGTGCTAGCTGAGCAGAGTTTTGCCTGAGCAGAGTGCTTCCTGAGCAGAGTGCTAGCTGAGCAGAGTGCTTGCTGAGCAGAGTGCTTGCTGAGCAGAGTGCTTTCTCAGCAGAGCGCTGGCTGACCAGAGTTCTAGCTGAGCAGATTGCTAGCTGTACAGAGCGCTGGCTGAGCAGAGCGCTAGCTGAGCAGAGTGCTAGCTGAGCAGAGTGCTTGCTGAGCACAGGACTAGCTGAGCAGAGTGCTGGCTGAGCAGAGCGCTAGCTGAGCAGAGCGCTAGCTGAGCAGAGTGCTGGCTGAGCAGAGTGCTTGCTGAGGAGAGTGCTAGCTGAGCAGAGTGCTGGCTGAGCAGAGTGCTAGCTGAGCAGAGTGCTTGCTGAGCAGAGTGCTGGCTGAGCAGAGTGCTAGCTGACCAGAGCGCTGGCTGAGCAGAGCGCTAGCTGAGCATAGCGCTGGCTGAGCAGAGTGCTAGCTGAGCAGAGCGCTGGTTTAGCATACTGCTAGCTGAGCAGAGTGCTTGCTGAGCAGAGTGCTGGCTGAGCAGAGCGCTGGCTGAGAAGAAGTCTAGCTGAGCAGAGCGCTGGCTGAGCAGAGTGCTAGCTGAGCAGAGCGCTGTCTGAGCAGATTGTTGCCTGAGCAGAGTGCTTGCTGAGCAGAGTGCTAGCTGTGCAGAGCGCTGGCTGAGCAGAGCGCTAGCTGAGCAGAGTGTTGCCTGAGCAGAGTGCTTGCTGAGCAGAGTGCTTGCTCAGCAGAGCGCTGGCTGAGCAGAGTGCTAGCTGAGCAGAGTGCTAGGTGAGCAGAGCGCTAGCTGAGCAGAGCACTGGCTGAGCAGAGTGCTGGCTGAGCAGAGTGCTAGCTGAGTGAGTGCTAGCTGAGCAGTCCGCTGGCTGAGCAGAGCGCTAGCTGAGCAGAGTGCTACCTGAGCAGAGTGCTAGCTGAGCAGAGCGCTGGCTGAGCAGAGTGCTAGCTGAGCAGAGTGCTAGCTGAGCAGAGTGCTAGCTGAGCAGAGCGCTGGCTGAGCAGAGCGCTAGCAGAGCAGAGCGCTGGCTGAGCAGAGTGCTTGCTGAGCAGAGTGCTAGCTGAGCAGAGTGCTGGCAGAGCAGAGCGCTGGCTGAGCAGAGTGCTTGCTGAGCAGAGTGGTGGCTGAGCAGATCGCTAGCTGAGCAGAGTGCTGGCTCAGAACAGTGCTTGCTGAGCAGAATACTAGCTGAGCAGAGTGCTAGTTGAGCAGAGTGCTAGCTGAGCAGAGTGCTTGCTGAGCAGAGTGCTAGCTGAGAAGAGTTGTGGCTTAGCAGAGGGCTAGTTGAGCAGAGCGCTGGCTCAGTAGAGTGCTAGCTGAGCAGAGCGCTGTCTGAGCAGAGTGCTTGCTGAGCAGAGTGCTTGCTGAGCAGAGCGCTGGCTGAGCAGAGCGCTAGCTGAGCAGAGTGCTAGGTGAGCAGAGCGCTAGCTGAGCAGAGCACTGGCTGAGCAGAGTGCTAGCTGAGCAGAGTGCTAGCTGAGTGAGTGCTGGCTGAGCAGAGTGCTGGCTGAGCAGAGTGCTAGCTAAGCAGAGTGCTTGCTGAGCAGAGCGCTAGCTGAGAAGAGCGCTGGCTGAGCAGAGTGCTTGCTGAGCAGAGCGCTAGCTGAGCAGAGCGCTAGCTGAGCAGAGCGCTAGCTGAGCAGAGTGCTGGCTCAGAACAGTGCTTGCTGAGCAGAGTACTAGCTGAGCAGAGTGGTGGCTGAGCAGAGCACTGGCTGAGCAGAGTGCTTGCTGAGCAGAGTGCTGGTTGAGCAGAGTGCTGGCTGAGCAGAGTTCTGGCTGAGCAGAGTGCTGGTTGAGCAGAGCGCTGGCTGAGCAGAGCGCTGGCTGAGCAGAGTTCTGGCTGAGCAGAGGGCTAGCTGAGCAGAGCGCTGGCTGAGCAGAGCGCTAGCTGAGCAGAGTGCTGGCTGAGCAGAGTGCTAGCTGAGTGAGTGCTAGCTGAGCAGAGTGCTAGCTGAGCAGAGTGCTGGTTGAGCAGATTGCTAGCTGAGTGAGTGCTAGCTGAGCAGAGCGCTGGATTAGCAGAGTGCTAGCTGAGCAGAGCGCTGGCTGAGCAGAGTGTTGCCTGAGCAGAGTGCTTGCTGAGCAGAGTGCTAGCTGAGCAGAGTGCTAGATGAGCAGAGTGCTAGCTGAGCAGAGTGCTTCCTGAGCAGAGTGCTAGCTGAGAAGAGTTGTGGCTTAGCAGAGGGCTAGTTCAGCAGAGCGCTGGCTCAGTAGAGTGCTAGCTGAGCAGAGCGCTGGCTGAGCAGACCGCTAGCTGAGCAGAGTGCTAGGTGAGCAGAGCGCTAGCTGAGCAGAGCACTGGCTGAGCAGAGTGCTGGCTGAGCAGAGTGCTAGCTGAGTGAGTGCTGGCTGAGCAGAGTGCTGCCTGAGCAGAGTGCTAGCTAAGCTGAGTGCTTGCTGAGCAGAGTGCTTGCTGAGCAGAGGGCTAGCTGAGCAGAGTGCTAGCTGAGCAGAGCGCTAGCTGAGCAGAGTGCTGGCTCAGAACAGTGCTTGCTGAGCAGACTACTAGCTGAGGCAGAGTGGTGGCTGAGCAGAGCACTGGCTGAGCAGAGTGCTAGTTGAGCAGAGTGGTGGCTGAGCAGAGCGCTGGCTGAGCAGAGCGCTGGCTGAGCAGAGTTCTACCTGAGCAGAGGGCTAGCTGAGCAGAGCGCTGGCTGAGCAGAGCGCTAGCTGAGCAGAGTGCTGGCTGAGCAGAGTGCTAGCTGAGTGAGTGCTAGCTGAGCAGAGTGCTAGCTGAGCAGAGTGCTGGTTGAGCAGACTGCTAGCTGAGTGAGTGCTAGCTGAGCAGAGCGCTGGCTTAGCAGAGCGCTAGCTGAGCAGAGCGCTGGCTGAGCAGAGTGCTGGCTGAGCAGAGTGCTAGATGAGCAGAGCGCTAGCTGAGCAGAGCGCTGGCTGAGTAGAGTGCTGGCTGAGCAGAGTGCTAGCTGAGCAGAGTGCTGGCTGAGCAGAGTGCTTGCTGAGCAGAGTGCTGGTTGAGCAGAGTGCTAGCTGAGCAGAGCGCTGGCTGAGCAGAGCGCTGGCTGAGTAGAGCGCTAGATGAGCAGAGTGCTGGTTGAGCAGAGTGCTAGCTGAGCAGAGCGCTGGCTGAGCAGAGCGCTGGCTGAGCAGAGTGTTGCCTGAGCAGAGTGCTGTCTGAGCAGAGTGCTAGCTGAGCAGAGTGCTGGCTGAGCAGAATGCTGGCTGAGCAGAGCGCTAGCTGAGCAGAGTACTGGCTGAACAGAGTGCTAGCTGAGCAGAGCGCTGGCTGAGCAGAGTGCTAGCTGAGCAGAGCGCTGTCTGAGCAGATTGTTGCCTGAGCAGAGTGCTTGCTGAGCAGAGTGCTAGCTGTGCAGAGCGCTGGCTGAGCAGAGCGCTAGCTGAGCAGAGTGTTGCCTGAGCAGAGTGCTTGCTGAGCAGAGTGCTTGCTCAGCAGAGCGCTGGCTGAGCAGAGTGCTAGCTGAGCAGAGTGCTAGGTGAGCAGAGCGCTAGCTGAGGCAGAGCACTGGCTGAGCAGAGTGCTGGCTGAGCAGAGTGCTAGCTGAGTGAGTGCTAGCTGAGCAGTCCGCTGGCTGAGCAGAGCGCTAGCTGAGCAGAGTGCTACCTGAGCAGAGTGCTAGCTGAGCAGAGCGCTGGCTGAGCAGAGTGCTAGCTGAGCAGAGTGCTAGCTGAGCAGAGTGCTAGCTGAGCAGAGCGCTGGCTGAGCAGAGCGCTAGCAGAGCAGAGCGCTGGCTGAGCAGAGTGCTTGCTGAGCAGAGTGCTAGCTGAGCAGAGTGCTGGCAGAGCAGAGCGCTGGCTGAGCAGAGTGCTTGCTGAGCAGAGTGGTGGCTGAGCAGATCGCTAGCTGAGCAGAGTGCTGGCTCAGAACAGTGCTTGCTGAGCAGAATACTAGCTGAGCAGAGTGCTAGTTTAGCAGAGTGCTAGCTGAGCAGAGTGCTTGCTGAGCAGTGTGCTGGCTGAGCAGAGTGCTTGCTGAGCAGAGTGCTGGTTGAGCAGAGTGCTAGCTGAGCAGAGCGCTGGCTGAGCAGAGCGCTGGCTGAGTAGAGCGCTAGATGAGCAGAGTGCTGGTTGAGCAGAGTGCTAGCTGAGCAGAGCGCTGGCTGAGCAGAGCGCTGGCTGAGCAGAGTGTTGCCTGAGCAGAGTGCTGTCTGAGCAGAGTGCTAGCTGAGCAGAGTGCTGGCTGAGCAGAATGCTGGCTGAGCAGAGCGCTAGCTGAGCAGAGTACTGGCTGAACAGAGTGCTAGCTGAGCAGAACGCTTGCTGAGCAGAGTGCTAGCTGAGCAGAGCGCTGGCTGAGCAGAGTGCTGGCTGAGCAGAATGCTGCCTGAGCAGAGCACTGGCTGATCAGAGCGCTGGCTGAGCAGAGTGCTAGCTGAGCAGAGTGCTAGCTGAGCAAAGTTCTAGCTGAGCAGAGTGCTGGCTGATCAGAGTGCAGGCTGAGCAGAGCGCTGGCTGAGAAGTGTGCTGGCTGAGCAGAGTGCTAGCTGAGCAGAGTGCTAGGTGAGCAGAGTGCTAGCTCAGCAGAGTGTTGCCTGAGCAGGGTGATAGCTGAGCAGAGCACTGGCTGAGCAGAGTGCTGGCTGAGCAGAGTGCTAGCTGAGCAGAGTGCTAGGTGAGCAGAGCGCTAGATGAGCAGAGTGCTTGCTGAGCAGAGTGCTGGCTGAGCAGAGTGCTAGGTGAGCAGAGTGCTAGCTGTGCAGAGCGCTGGCTGAGCAGAGCTCTCGCTGAGCAGAGTGCTGGCAGAGCAGAGCGCTGGCTGAGCAGAGTGCTGGCTGAGCAGAGTGCTAGATGAGCAGAGCGCTAGCTGAGCAGAGCGCTAGCTGAGCAGAGCGCTGGCTGAGCAGAGCGCTAGCTGAGCAGAGCGCTGCCTGAGCAGAGTGCTTGCTGAGCAGAGTGCTAGATGAAGAGAGTGCTGGCTGAGCAGAGTGCTTGCTGAGCAGAGCGCTAGCTGAGCAGAGCGCTACCTGAGCAGAGTGCTAGCTGAGCAGAAGCTTGCTGAAGCAGAGTGCTAGCTGAGCAGAGTGCTGCCTGAGCAGAGTGCTAGCTGAGCAGAGTGCTTGCTGAGCAGAGTGCTGGCTGAGCAGAGTGCTAGCTGAGCAGAGTGCTAGCTGAGTAGAGCGCTGGCTGAGCAGAGCACTAGCTGAGCAGACCGCTGGCTAAGCAGAGCGCTAGCTGAGCAGAGTGCTTGCTGAGCAGAATGCTGGCTGAGCAGAGCGCTAGCTGAGCAGAGTACTGGCTGAACAGAGTGCTAGCTGAGCAGAGTGTTGCCTGAGAGAGTGCTTGCTGATCAGAGCTCTGGCTGAGCAGAGTGCTGGCTGAGCAGAGTGCTGGCTGAGCAGAGCACTGGCTGATCAGAGCGCTGGCTGAGCAGAGTGCTAGCTGAACAGAGTGCTAGCTGAGCAAAGTGCTAGCTGAGCAGAGTGCTGGCTGATCAGAGTGCTAGCTGAGCAGAGCGCTGGCTGAGAAGTGTGCTGGCTGAGCAGAGTGCTAGCTGAGCAGAGTGCTAGGTGAGCAGAGCGCTAGCTGAGCAGAGTGTTGCCTGAGCAGAGTGATAGCTGAGCAGAGTGCTGGCTGAGCAGAGTGCTTGCTGAGCAGACTGCTTGCTGAGCAGAGTGCTAGCTGAGCAGAGCACTGGCTGAGCAGAGCTCTCGCTGAGCAGAGTGCTGGCCGAGCAGAGTGCTAGATGAGCAGAGCGCTAGCTGAGCAGAGTGCTGGCTGAGCAGAGCGCTAGCTGAGCAGAGTGCTGGCTGAGCAGAGTGCTTGCTGAGCAGAGTGCTAGCTGAGCAGAGCGCTAGCTGAGCAGAGTGCTGGCTGAGCAGAGTGCTAGATGAGCAGAGCGCTAGCTGAGCAGAGCGCTGGCTGAGCAGAGCTCTAGCTGAGCAGAGCGCTGCCTGAGCAGAGTGCTTGCTGAACAGAGTGCTGGCTGAGTAGAGTGCTTGCTGAGCAGAGCGCTAGGTGAGTAGAGCGCTAGGTGAGCAGAGTTCTAGCTGAGCAGAGTGCTTGCTGAGCAGAGTGCTAGCTGAGCAGAGTGCTGTCTGAGCAGAGTGCTGGTTGAACAGAGTGCTTGCTGAGCAGAGTGCTAGCTGAACAGAGTGCTGGCTGAGCAGAGTGCTTGCTGAGCAGAGCGCTAGGTGAGCAGAGCGCTAGGTGAGCAGAGTGATAGCTGAGCAGTGTGCTTGCTGAGCAGAGTGCTAGCTGAGCAGAGTGTTCCCTGAGCAGAGTGCTTGCTGAGCAGAGTGCTTGCTCAGCAGAGCGCTGGCTGAGCAGAGCGCTAGCTGAGCAGACTGCTAGGTGAGCAGAGCGCTAGCTGAGTGAGTGCTGGCTGAGCAGAGTGCTGGCTGAGCAGAGTGCTAGCTAAGCAGAGTGCTTGCTGAGCAGAGCGCTAGCTGAGAAGAGCGCTGGCTGAGCAGAGTGCTTGCTGAGCAGAGTACTAGCTGAGCAGAGTACTAGCTGAGCAGAGCGCTAGCTGAGCAGAGCGCTAGCTGAGCAGAGTGCTGGCTCAGAACAGTGCTTGCTGAGCAGAGTGCTAGTTGAGCAGAGTGCTGGCTGAGCTGAGTTCTGGCTGAGCAGAGGGCTACCTGAGCAGAGTGCTAGCTGATCAGAGTGCTAGCTGAGCAGAGCGCTGGCTTAGCAGAGCGCTAGCTGAGCAGAGCGCTGGCTGAGCAGAGTGTTGCCTGAGCAGAGTGCTGGCTGAGCAGAGTGCTAGATGAGCAGAGTGCTGGCTGACCAGAGTGCTTGCTGAGCAGAGTACTGGTTGAGCAGAGTGCTAGCTGAGCAGAGCGCTGGCTGAGCAGAGTGCTGGCTGAGCAGAGCGCTAGCTGAGCAGAGTGCTAGCTGAGCAGATTGCTAGCTGAGCAGAGCGCTGGCTGAGCAGAGCACTAGCTGAGCAGAGCGCTGGCTGAGCAGAGTGTTGCCTGAGCAGAGTGCTGGCTGAACAGAGTGCTAACTGAGCAGAGTGTTGCCTGAGCAGAGCGCTGGCTGAGCAGAATGCTAGCTGAGAAGAGCGATAGTTGACCAGAGCGCTAGCTGAGCAGAGCGCTAGGTGAGCAGTGTGCTAGCTGAGGAGAGTGCTAGCTGAGCAGAGTGCTAGCTGAGCAGAGCGCTGAATGAGCAGAGCGCTAGCTGAGCAGAGTGCTTGCTGAGCAGAGTGCTTGCTGAGCAGAGCGCTAGCTGAGCAGAGCGCCGGCTGAGCAGAGCTCTAGCTGAGCAGAGCGTTGGCTGACCAGAGTGTTGCCTGAGCAGAGTGCTTGCTGAGAAGAGCGCTAGCTGAGCAGAGTGTTGCCTGAGCAGACTGCTTCCTGAGCAGAGTGCTAGCTAAGCAGAGCGCTAGCTGAGCAGAGCGCTAGCTGAGCAGAGTGCTGGCTGAGCAGAGCGCTAGCTGAGCAGAGTGCTTGCTGAGCAGAGTGCTTGCTGAGCAGAGTGCTGGGTGAGAAGAAGGCTAGCAGAGCAGAGTGCTAGCTGAGCAGTGTGCTGGCTGAGCAGAGCGCTAGCTGAGCAGAGTTTTGCCTGAGCAGATTGCATGCTGAGCAGTGGGCTAGCTGAGCAGAGTGCTTGCTGAGCAGAGTCCTTGCTGAGCAGAGTGCTAGCTGAGCAGAGTTTTGCCTGAGCAGAGTGCTTCCTGAGCAGAGTGCTTGCTGAGCAGAGTGCTTGCTGAGCAGAGTGCTTGCTGAGCATAGTGCTGGCTGAGCAGAGTTCTAGCTGAGCAGATTGCTAGCTGTACAGAGCGCTGGCTGAGCAGAGCGCTAGCTGAGCAGAGTGCTAGCTGAGCAGAGTGCTTGCTGAGCACAGGACTAGCTGAGCAGAGTGCTGGCTGAGCAGAGCGCTAGCTGAGCAGAGCGCTAGCTGAGCAGAGTGCTGGCTGAGCAGAGTGCTTGCTGAGGAGAGTGCTAGCTGAGCAGAGTGCTGGCTGAGCAGAGTGCTAGCTGAGCAGAGTGCTTGCTGAGCAGAGTGCTGGCTGAGCAGAGTGCTAGCTGACCAGAGCGCTGGCTGAGCAGAGCGCTAGCTGAGCATAGCGCTGGCTGAGCAGAGTGCTAGCTGAGCAGAGCGCTGGTTTAGCAGAGCGCTAGATGAGCAGAGTGCTTGCTGAGCAGAGTGCTAGCTGAGCAGAGTGCTAGCTGAGCAGAGCGCTGGCTGAGCAGAGTGCTAGCTGAGCAGAGTGCTTGCTGAGCAGAGTGCTTGCTGAGCAGAGTGCTGGCTGAGCAGAGTGTTGCCTCAGCAGAGCTCTAGCTGAGCAGAGTGCTAGCTGAGTAGAGCGCTGGCTGAGCAGAGTGCTAGCTGAGCAGAGTGCTTGCAGAGCAGAGTGCTTGCTGAGCAGAGTGCTGGCTGAGCAGAGTACTGGCTGAGCAGAGGGCTAGCTGAGCAGAGCACTGGCTGAGCAGAGTGCTGGCTGAGCAGAGTGCTAGCTGAGCAGAGTGCTTGCTGAGCAGACTGCTGGTTGAGCAGAGTGCTAGCTGAACAGAGCGCTGGCTGAGCAGAGCGCTGGCTGAGCAGAGCACTAGCTGAGCAGAGCGCTGGCTTAGCAGAGCGCTAGCTGAGCAGAGCGCTGGCTGAGCAGAGTGTTGCCTGAGCAGAGTACTAGCTGAGCAGAGTGCTAGCTGAGCAGAGTGCTGGCTGAGCAGAGTGCTGGCTGAGCAGAGTGCTAGCTGACCAGAGTGCTTGCTGAGCAGAGTGCTGGTTGAGCAGAGTGCTAGCTGAGCAGAGCGCTGGCTGAGCAGAGTGCTGGCTGAGCAGAGCGCTAGCTGAGCAGAGTGCTAGCTGAGCAGAGTGCTAGCTGAGCAGAGCGCTGGCTGAGCAGAGCACTAGCTGAGCAGAGCGCTGGCTGAGCAGAGTGTTGCCTGAGCAGAGTGCTGGCTGAGCAGAGTGCTAGCTGAGCAGAGTGCTGGCTGAGCAGAGTGCTGGCTGAGCAGAGCGCTAGCTGAGCAGAGTACTGGCTGAACAGAGTGCTAACTGAGCAGAGTGTTGCCTGAGCAGAGCGCTGGCTGAGCAGAATGCTAGCTGAGAAGAGCGATAGCTGACCAGAGCGCTAGCTGAGCAGAGCGCTAGGTGAGCAGTGTGCTAGCTGAGGAGAGTGCTAGCTGAGCAGAGTGCTAGCTGAGCAGAGCGCTGGCTGAGCAGAGCGCTAGCTGAGCAGAGTGCTTGCTGAGCAGAGTGCTTGCTGAGCAGAGCGCTAGCTGAGCAGAGCGCCGGCTGAGCAGAGCTCTAGCTGAGCAGAGCGTTGGCTGACCAGAGTGTTGCCTGAGCAGAGTGCTTGCTGAGAAGAGCGCTAGCTGAGCAGAGTGTTGCCTGAGCAGACTGCTTCCTGAGCAGAGTGCTAGCTAAGCAGAGCGCTAGCTGAGCAGAGCGCTAGCTGAGCAGAGTGCTGGCTGAGAAGAGCGCTAGCTGAGCAGAGTGCTGGCTGAGCAGAGTGCTTGCTGAGCAGAGTGCTGGGTGAGAAGAAGGCTAGCAGAGCAGAGTGCTAGCTGAGCAGTGTGCTGGCTGAGCAGAGCGCTAGCTGAGCAGAGTTTTGCCTGAGCAGATTGCATGCTGAGCAGTGGGCTAGCTGAGCAGAGTGCTTGCTGAGCAGAGTCCTTGCTGAGCAGAGTGCTAGCTGAGCAGAGTTTTGCCTGAGCAGAGTGCTTCCTGAGCAGAGTGCTTGCTGAGCAGAGTGCTTGCTGAGCAGAGTGCTTGCTGAGCAGAGTGCTTTCTCAGCAGAGCGCTGGCTGAGCAGAGTTCTAGATGAGCAGATTGCTAGCTGTACAGAGCGCTGGCTGAGCAGAGCGCTAGCTGAGCAGAGTGCTAGCTGAGCAGAGTGCTTGCTGAGCACAGGACTAGCTGAGCAGAGTGCTGGCTGAGCAGAGCGCTAGCTGAGCAGAGCGCTAGCTGAGCAGAGTGCTGGCTGAGCAGAGTGCTTGCTGAGGAGAGTGCTAGCTGAGCAGAGTGCTGGCTGAGCAGAGTGCTAGCTGAGCAGAGTGCTTGCTGAGCAGAGTGCTGGCTGAGCAGAGTGCTAGCTGAGCATAGCGCTGGCTGAGCAGAGTGCTAGCTGAGCAGAGCGCTGCTTTAGCAGACTGCTAGATGAGCAGAGTGCTTGCTGAGCAGAGCGCTAGCTGAGCAGAGCGCTAGCTGAGCAGAGTGCTGGCTGAGAAGAGCGCTATCTGAGCAGAGTGCTGGCTGAGCAGAGTGCTTGCTGAGCAGAGTGCTGGGTGAGAAGAAGGCTAGCAGAGCAGAGTGCTAGCTGAGCAGTGTGCTGGCTGAGCAGAGCGCTAGCTGAGCAGAGTTTTGCCTGAGCAGATTGCATGCTGAGCAGTGGGCTAGCTGAGCAGAGTGCTTGCTGAGCAGAGTCCTTGCTGAGCAGAGTGCTAGCTGAGCAGAGTTTTGCCTGAGCAGAGTGCTTCCTGAGCAGAGTGCTTGCTGAGCAGAGTGCTTGCTGAGCAGAGTGCTTGCTGAGCAGAGTGCTTTCTCAGCAGAGCGCTGGCTGAGCAGAGTTCTAGATGAGCAGATTGCTAGCTGTACAGAGCGCTGGCTGAGCAGAGCGCTAGCTGAGCAGAGTGCTAGCTGAGCAGAGTGCTTGCTGAGCACAGGACTAGCTGAGCAGAGTGCTGGCTGAGCAGAGCGCTAGCTGAGCAGAGCGCTAGCTGAGCAGAGTGCTGGCTGAGCAGAGTGCTTGCTGAGGAGAGTGCTAGCTGAGCAGAGTGCTGGCTGAGCAGAGTGCTAGCTGAGCAGAGTGCTTGCTGAGCAGAGTGCTGGCTGAGCAGAGCGCTAGCTGAGCATAGCGCTGGCTGAGCAGAGTGCTAGCTGAGCAGAGCGCTGCTTTAGCAGACTGCTAGATGAGCAGAGTGCTTGCTGAGCAGAGTGCTAGCTGAGCAGAGTGCTTGCTGAGCAGAGCGCTGGCTGAGCAGAGTGCTAGCTGAGCAGAGTGCTTGCTGAGCAGAGTGCTGGCTGAGCAGAGTGCTGGCTGAGCAGAGTACTGGCTGAGCAGAGTGCTAGCTGAGCAGAGTGCTTGCTGAGCAGAGTGTTGCCTCAGCAGAGCGCTAGCTGAGCAGAGTGCTAGCTGAGCAGAGCGCTGGCTGAGCAGAGTGCTAGCTGAGCAGAGTGCTTGCAGAGCAGAGTGCTGGCTGAGCAGAGTGCTGGCTGAGCAGAGTACTGGCTGAGCAGAGGGCTAGCTGAGCATAGCTCTGGCTGAGCAGAGTGCTGGCTGAGCAGAGTGCTAGCTGAGCAGAGTGCTTGCTGAGCAGAGTGCTGGTTGAGCAGAGTGCTAGCTGAACAGAGCGCTGGCTGAGCAGAGGGCTAGCTGAGCAGAGTACAGGCTGAACAGAGTGCTAGCTGAGCAGTGTTGCCTGAGCAGAGTGCTTGCTGAGCAGAGTGCTGGCTGAGCAGAGGGCTAGCTGAGCAGACTGCTGGCTGAGCAGAGCGCTGGCTGATAGGAGCGCAGGCTGAGCAGAGCCCTGGCTGAGCAGAGTGCTAGCTGAGCAAAGTGCTAGCTGAGCAGAGCGCTGGCTGAGCAGAGCGCTAGCTGAGCAGAGTGCTGGCTGAGCAGAGTGCTTGCTGAGGAGAGTGCTAGCTGAGCAGAGTGCTGGCTGAGCAGAGTGCTAGCTGAGCAGAGTGCTTGCTGAGCAGAGTGCTGGCTGAGCAGAGCGCTAGCTGAGCATAGCGCTGGCTGAGCAGAGTGCTAGCTGAGCAGAGCGCTGCTTTAGCAGACTGCTAGATGAGCAGAGTGCTTGCTGAGCAGAGCGCTAGCTGAGCAGAGCCCTAGCTGAGCAGAGTGCTGGCTGAGAAGAGCGCTAGCTGAGCAGAGTGCTGGCCTGAGCAGAGTGCTTGCTGAGCAGAGTGCTGGGTGAGAAGAAGGCTAGCAGAGCAGAGTGCTAGCTGAGCAGTGTGCTGGCTGAGCAGAGCGCTAGCTGAGCAGAGTTTTGCCTGAGCAGATTGCATGCTGAGCAGTGGGCTAGCTGAGCAGAGTGCTTGCTGAGCAGAGTCCTTGCTGAGCAGAGTGCTAGTTGAGCAGAGTTTTGCTGAGCAGAGTGCTTCCTGAGCAGAGTGCTTGCTGAGCAGAGTGCTTGCTGAGCAGAGTGCTTTCTCAGCAGAGCGCTGGCTGAGCAGAGTTCTAGATGAGCAGATTGCTAGCTGTACAGAGCGCTGGCTGAGCAGAGCGCTAGCTGAGCAGAGTGCTAGCTGAGCAGAGTGCTTGCTGAGCACAGGACTAGCTGAGCAGAGTGCTGGCTGAGCAGAGCGCTAGCTGAGCAGAGCGCTAGCTGAGCAGAGTGCTGGCTGAGCAGAGTGCTTGCTGAGGAGAGTGCTAGCTGAGCAGAGTGCTGGCTGAGCAGAGTGCTAGCTGAGCAGAGTGCTTGCTGAGCAGAGTGCTGGCTGAGCAGAGCGCTAGCTGAGCATAGCGCTGGCTGAGCAGAGTGCTAGCTGAGCAGAGCGCTGCTTTAGCAGACTGCTAGATGAGCAGAGTGCTTGCTGAGCAGAGTGCTAGCTGAGCAGAGTGCTTGCTGAGCAGAGCGCTGGCTGAGCAGAGTGCTAGCTGAGCAGAGTGCTTGCTGAGCAGAGTGCTTGCTGAGCAGAGTGCTGGCTGAGCAGAGTGCTGGCTGAGCAGAGTACTGGCTGAGCAGAGTGCTAGCTGAGCAGAGTGCTTGCTGAGCAGAGTGTTGCCTCAGCAGAGCGCTAGCTGAGCAGAGTGCTAGCTGAGCAGAGCGCTGGCTGAGCAGAGTGCTAGCTGAGCAGAGTGCTTGCTGAGCAGAGTGCTGGTTGAGCAGAGTGCTAGCTGAACAGAGCGCTGGCTGAGCAGAGGGCTAGCTGAGCAGAGTACAGGCTGAACAGAGTGCTAGCTGAGCAGTGTTGCCTGAGCAGAGTGCTTGCTGAGCAGAGTGCTGGCTGAGCAGAGGGCTAGCTGAGCAGACTGCTGGCTGAGCAGAGCGCTGGCTGATAGGAGCGCAGGCTGAGCAGAGCCCTGGCTGAGCAGAGTGCTAGCTGAGCAAAGTGCTAGCTGAGCAGAGCGCTGGCTGAGCAGAGTGCTAGCTGAGCAGAGCGCTGGCTGATAAGAGTGCTAGCTGAGCAGAGCGCTGGCTGAGCAGAGTGCTAGCTGAGCAGAGCGCTACCTGAGCAGAGCGCTAGATGAGCAGAGTGCTTCCTGAGCAGAGTGCTGGCAGAGCAGAGTGCTAGGTGAGCAGAGTGCTAGCTGTGCAGAGCGCTGGCTGAGCAGAGCTCTCGCTGAGCAGAGTGCTGGCAGAGCAGAGCGCTGGCTGAGCAGAGCACTGGCTGAGCAGAGTGCTAGCTGAGCAGAGCGCTGGCTGAGCAGAGTGCTGGCTGAGCAGAGTGCTAGATGAGCAGAGCGCTAGCTGAGCAGAGCGCTGGCTGAGCAGAGCGCTAGCTGAGCAGAGCCCTGCCTAAGCAGAGTGCTTGCTGAGCAGAGTGCTAGATGAACAGAGTGCTGGCTGAGCAGAGTGCTAGATGAGCAGAGTGCTGGCTGACCAGAGTGCTTGCTGAGCAGAGTACTGGTTGAGCAGAGTGCTAGCTGAGCAGAGCGCGTGGCTGAGCAGAGTGCTGGCTGAGCAGAGCGCTAGCTGAGCAGAGTGCTAGCTGAGCAGATTGCTAGCTGAGCAGAGCGCTGGCTGAGCAGAGCACTAGCTGAGCAGAGCGCTGGCTGAGCAGAGTGTTGCCTGAGCAGAGTGCTGGCTGAACAGAGTGCTAACTGAGCAGAGTGTTGCCTGAGCAGAGCGCTGGCTGAGCAGAATGCTAGCTGAGAAGAGCGATAGTTTGACCAGAGCGCTAGCTGAGCAGAGCGCTAGGTGAGCAGTGTGCTAGCTGAGGAGAGTGCTAGCTGAGCAGAGTGCTAGCTGAGCAGAGCGCTGAATGAGCAGAGCGCTAGCTGAGCAGAGTGCTTGCTGAGCAGAGTGCTTGCTGAGCAGAGCGCTAGCTGAGCAGAGCGCCGGCTGAGCAGAGCTCTAGCTGAGCAGAGCGTTGGCTGACAGAGTGTTGCCTGAGCAGAGTGCTTGCTGAGAAGAGCGCTAGCTGAGCAGAGTGTTGCCTGAGCAGACTGCTTCCTGAGCAGAGTGCTAGCTAAGCAGAGCGCTAGCTGAGCAGAGCGCTAGCTGAGCAGAGTGCCTGGCTGAGCAGAGCGCTAGCTGAGCAGAGTGCTTGCTGAGCAGAGTGCTTGCTGAGCAGAGTGCTGGGTGAGAAGAAGGCTAGCAGAGCAGAGTGCTAGCTGAGCAGTGTGCTGGCTGAGCAGAGCGCTAGCTGAGCAGAGTTTTGCCTGAGCAGATTGCATGCTGAGCAGTGGGCTAGCTGAGCAGAGTGCTTGCTGAGCAGAGTCCTTGCTGAGCAGAGTGCTAGCTGAGCAGAGTTTTGCCTGAGCAGAGTGCTTCCTGAGCAGAGTGCTTGCTGAGCAGAGTGCTTGCTGAGCAGAGTGCTTGCTGAGCATAGTGCTGGCTGAGCAGAGTTCTAGCTGAGCAGATTGCTATCTGTACAGAGCGCTGGCTGAGCAGAGCGCTAGCTGAGCAGAGTGCTAGCTGAGCAGAGTGCTTGCTGAGCACAGGACTAGCTGAGCAGAGTGCTGGCTGAGCAGAGCGCTAGCTGAGCAGAGCGCTAGCTGAGCAGAGTGCTGGCTGAGCAGAGTGCTTGCTGAGGAGAGTGCTAGCTGAGCAGAGTGCTGGCTGAGCAGAGTGCTAGCTGAGCAGAGTGCTTGCTGAGCAGAGTGCTGGCTGAGCAGAGTGCTAGCTGACCAGAGCGCTGGCTGAGCAGAGCGCTAGCTGAGCATAGCGCTGGCTGAGCAGAGTGCTAGCTGAGCAGAGCGCTGGTTTAGCAGAGCGCTAGATGAGCAGAGTGCTTGCTGAGCAGAGTGCTAGCTGAGCAGAGTGCTAGCTGAGCAGAGCGCTGGCTGAGCAGAGTGCTAGCTGAGCAGAGTGCTTGCTGAGCAGAGTGCTTGCTGAGCAGAGTGCTGGCTGAGCAGAGTGTTGCCTCAGCAGAGCTCTAGCTGAGCAGAGTGCTAGCTGAGTAGAGCGCTGGCTGAGCAGAGTGCTAGCTGAGCAGAGTGCTTGCAGAGCAGAGTGCTTGCTGAGCAGAGTGCTGGCTGAGCAGAGTACTGGCTGAGCAGAGGGCTAGCTGAGCAGAGCACTGGCTGAGCAGAGTGCTGGCTGAGCAGAGTCTAGCTGAGCAGAGTGCTTGCTGAGCAGACTGCTGGTTGAGCAGAGTGCTAGCTGAACAGAGCGCTGGCTGAGCAGAGCGCTGGCTGAGCAGAGCACTAGCTGAGCAGAGCGCTGGCTTAGCAGAGCGCTAGCTGAGCAGAGCGCTGGCTGAGCAGAGTGTTGCCTGAGCAGAGTACTAGCTGAGCAGAGTGCTAGCTGAGCAGAGTGCTGGCTGAGCAGAGTGCTGGCTGAGCAGAGTGCTAGCTGACCAGAGTGCTTGCTGAGCAGAGTGCTGGTTGAGCAGAGTGCTAGCTGAGCAGAGCGCTGGCTGAGCAGAGTGCTGGCTGAGCAGAGCGCTAGCTGAGCAGAGTGCTAGCTGAGCAGAGTGCTAGCTGAGCAGAGCGCTGGCTGAGCAGAGCACTAGCTGAGCAGAGCGCTGGCTGAGCAGAGTGTTGCCTGAGCAGAGTGCTGGCTGAGCAGAGTGCTAGCTGAGCAGAGTGCTGGCTGAGCAGAGTGCTGGCTGAGCAGAGCGCTAGCTGAGCAGAGTACTGGCTGAACAGAGTGCTAACTGAGCAGAGTGTTGCCTGAGCAGAGCGCTGGCTGAGCAGAATGCTAGCTGAGAAGAGCGATAGCTGACCAGAGCGCTAGCTGAGCAGAGCGCTAGGTGAGCAGTGTGCTAGCTGAGGAGAGTGCTAGCTGAGCAGAGTGCTAGCTGAGCAGAGCGCTGGCTGAGCAGAGCGCTAGCTGAGCAGAGTGCTTGCTGAGCAGAGTGCTTGCTGAGCAGAGCGCTAGCTGAGCAGAGCGCCGGCTGAGCAGAGCTCTAGCTGAGCAGAGCGTTGGCTGACCAGAGTGTTGCCTGAGCAGAGTGCTTGCTGAGAAGAGCGCTAGCTGAGCAGAGTGTTGCCTGAGCAGACTGCTTCCTGAGCAGAGTGCTAGCTAAGCAGAGCGCTAGCTGAGCAGAGCGCTAGCTGAGCAGAGTGCTGGCTGAGAAGAGCGCTAGCTGAGCAGAGTGCTGGCTGAGCAGAGTGCTTGCTGAGCAGAGTGCTGGGTGAGAAGAAGGCTAGCAGAGCAGAGTGCTAGCTGAGCAGTGTGCTGGCTGAGCAGAGCGCTAGCTGAGCAGAGTTTTGCCTGAGCAGATTGCATGCTGAGCAGTGGCTAGCTGAGCAGAGTGCTTGCTGAGCAGAGTCCTTCCTGAGCAGAGTGCTAGCTGAGCAGAGTTTTGCCTGAGCAGAGTGCTTCCTGAGCAGAGTGCTTGCTGAGCAGAGTGCTTGCTGAGCAGAGTGCTTGCTGAGCAGAGTGCTTTCTCAGCAGAGCGCTGGCTGAGCAGAGTTCTAGATGAGCAGATTGCTAGCTGTACAGAGCGCTGGCTGAGCAGAGCGCTAGCTGAGCAGAGTGCTAGCTGAGCAGAGTGCTTGCTGAGCACAGGACTAGCTGAGCAGAGTGCTGGCTGAGCAGAGCGCTAGCTGAGCAGAGCGCTAGCTGAGCAGAGTGCTGGCTGAGCAGAGTGCTTGCTGAGGAGAGTGCTAGCTGAGCAGAGTGCTGGCTGAGCAGAGTGCTAGCTGAGCAGAGTGCTTGCTGAGCAGAGTGCTGGCTGAGCAGAGTGCTAGCTGAGCATAGCGCTGGCTGAGCAGAGTGCTAGCTGAGCAGAGCGCTGCTTTAGCAGACTGCTAGATGAGCAGAGTGCTTGCTGAGCAGAGCGCTAGCTGAGCAGAGCGCTAGCTGAGCAGAGTGCTGGCTGAGAAGAGCGCTAA